>CABHPP010001295.1:0-51676 GCA_902168425.1 Peromyscus attwateri
GTGTGTGTGTGTGTGTGTGTGTGTGTGTGTGTGTGTGTTATGTGATCATATATATTTTATCTTCAGTGCTTAACTTTTAAAAATTATTCAATAAATTTTCTTAAATATATGAATGAGTAAGCAAACTGAGAAGTTGTTGGTAAACCTCTCCTGAAAAGAACCAAGAATATGATTAATAGAGGATTATAACTGTGCAGCCCTTACTCTGTTCCCAGGGCCTCCCAAAACCTGATGATATGAGTGGACCTGGCCACAGGCTGATCCAGCTGGCCAGGCAGGTGCCTCCTCCCTCCCTGCTCCTGTGGTATGCACCCCTCCTAAAGCTTCCTCCACCATCTAAGAGGGTGGCCTACCCTGCGAGAGGAAGAACTGTCTTTGGTCAAGAGTACAAGAGTAGCTGTGCTTCCCCTGCTCGAAGCCTCAGACAAGCTGGGAAAGTCCATGTGTGAAGTGGTGTAGGGTAGCCAAGCTTCCAGGGCTCCAGCAAATGAGGCATTGCCTGTGGCCATGTGCCCTAAAAAATGTTAAAGCCGAAACTGAACGGAAACCTGATGAATTTCCCTAGTTATATATTTCTTTCCTATTAGGTATTCTTTCTCTCATTTTTAGCCACTCGGACAACTCCCTCACATATTGAGTCTGTCTTGATTTCTTGATTAATATATGCTTGATTTTACTTATGCACACATACACACATGCACACACGCACATTACAGGGATGTCTTGGGTCTTGTCTTCTTGAAGGAAAGAATTCAGTCTAGAGTCATGGACAGTCAGAGCAGAAGGTCCCTGAGCGAAGCAAACACTCCAAAGGGAATCTGGGAAACAACCCAGTGAGTTCTGTGCCATGAATGGTAAAGAAATTTTTATGACTATTTATGTGACAGGTTGCATACTCATGGCATAAGGTGACCCTTTGCCTTCCCAAATCATCATGGACAGGATATCCCCTTTAGGGGTTTTCCTCTCATGAGCTTATGGGAAGCACACTGAAAGTGGGGGAAGTGTAATAATAGTGCAGGGGAGTGTAATAATAGTGCAGGGGAGTGTAATGATAGTGTGGGGGAGTGCAATGATAGTGCAAATGGTACTAAATTGGAGTCCAAGTCTTTTGAGGGTGGAGACCCTTCCGGGGTACACATGTATGGGAAATGCTCAGATGGCTTAGTCACTGATATAACAGGAGCATTGAGCCTGCAGCTTAAATGATTTCTAACCACAGAGGGCCGTTTTGACCGGGAGGCCCAGCTCCCTCAGTCTTCTGAGACACAGCTGCCGTCTTCTTCACTTACCTCCTATCTCTTTGCCTAGCGGGTATCACACAGAATTCTTGGTTATCCTCAATCCTACACATCATTACCCATTCAGCAGTTAGCAGGTCCCCGCCACACAGCTGGCACTAAAACAATGGAAAAGACTAACACGTTTCCTACCGCCCTAAGCTTGAAGCCTGGCAGAAATAGTAATAAAAAGCCTGTGGAGTGGCAAAAGAATTACAAAGTTGGAGGAGTTCTTGGCAGTTACCAGGGTCCTGAAAACATGAAGAATTGTAGAAAGCCTCATTAAGTGGGGTGTCACAGGGAAGTGTCTGAGGAACAGAGGGTCCAGGTGACAGATGGAGGCAGTACCGTTGACCTCCAGCTCCCGGGATGGAGAGACCTGGCTCAAATGAGGTGCTCAGGGGTTGGCGGATGTTGAGGTGCCTGGTTTGTGCTCGCTCCTGCGCTCTGCCCATAGTTAATCTGGTCTCTTCATGGGGCTATCCTTAGCTAAGGAGGCCCTTACATATTCCTGAACATGTGCTGGCTTTAGCAGTGGAAACCTCTGCTAAGTCATTGTCTAGGTCTCCACAGACTCCCCTGGAAACAGGATGATAGAATGAGTCAGGAATAGAATATGAGGTCATCCTGGATGTCCAAAATGAAAATGGTTCTATGGATAAGATTGGGGACAGGGTGTCCAGAGCTTCCCATGTGGTCCTGATGGCCCCTCCTAGGCTAGAGTACATGAGAGAGAGCAAGGTTTGTGGCCCTTTCCCATGGCTTTCTGAAGAGATGGGCATCTTGCAGCGCTCTATCTGAATTGGCAGGGGTGGTACCTGCCACTTAGTACTAGGAAAAGAGGGGAAACCTCCACTGCGCCCCTGCCCCTAAACCAAGCAGAGGCTGGCACTGTGGCTACCATCTGTCTTGGCACCGGGGCTACCATCTATCTTGGTACAGGATCCAAAGGGCTACACAATGCTTATTTGATACTGTCACACCTATAGGCACTGTCCCCAAGGCGCGACATAAAACGTCAGGGTTTCAGAGAGCTATGCAGGGTCTGGACAGCCCATGCAGCCTAGTCGGACTAGGGGGCTAATGGGCACTGTGAAAAGCACCATGGCCAGATGCAACTGGGGGAGGAAAGGGTTTATTTCAGCTCACAGTTGTAGTCTATCACGAACGGAAGTCGGAGCAGGAACTCCAGAGAGGAACCTAGACGCAGAAACTGAAGCAGAGGCCGTAGAGGACTGCTGCGTACTGGCTTGCTCCCCATGGCTTGCTCAGTTTGCTTTCTTATATATGTCAAGACCATCTGCCTAGGGCTGGCACTGCTCATGTTGGAGTGCCCCCCCCCCATCAATCATTAATTGAGAAAATGCCCAACAGGCTTGCCCACAGGCCCCCGTGATAGAAGTGGTTTCTCGATTGAGGTGGTTCTTCCTAGATGACTCTAGCTTGTGTGAAGTTGGCAAACTCTCACCAGCCCAGGTGAGGTACCCCACTTCCTTTGGGTCCCTGTACATGTTCCTGCAGAAGCAACCACATCATCTACTGGTAACTTGTGGGATCGGACTCTTATTACTGTGGGCACAGTGTGCTTAGCACAATGATGGCCGAGGTGGGGCCTGGCTTGGCTGTCTTGGTGAAGATGTGGAGGGGACATCTGTCATCTCAACACCAACTTTAGGCATCCCCTATAAATTGCTGCCAAAGTTTGAGTGAGCCAAATTTGATGGGAAGCCTCTGGAAAGACAGGCTGGGGTGCTGCACACCTCGGTAGACGTCAACGTTAGAGGACAAACATATAGGACACGATTTTTCATTTTATTTTTTCATACATGGTGTTGCCCCAAGCTGGCCATGAGCTCACTAAGTAGCTAAGGATGACCTTGAACTCCTGCTCCTCCTGACTTCACCTCCCCAGTCCTGGCATTCCAGGCATGAACCTCCACACTGTCTTGTGTGGTACTGGAGGGCTAACCTAGGACTTTGTGCTTTTATAACTATATTTTGTGTTTTTGATAGTCAGACATTTATCTGAATTAAACATCAAAATATTATCCTCTCCCCCCATCTGCCTAGTACCCCACCCTGCAGTGGAAACAGCCACCTTTTGATAGCATCTTTATGTAGACAGGTTTTTATGCATCTACTTGCCAATTGGTGTTTTATTGCTTTTCTTTCAAAAGTCGTTTTATTGCATTTTCCACTTACTGTGTGTTTATATGTCTCTGTGTACGCATGCATGGGCCATAGCTCACACACATGGAAGTCAGAGGACAACTTGCGGGAGTTGGTTCTCTCCTTTCATCAGGTAGGTCCTGGGGATTGAACTCAGGTCATCAGACTTGGTGGCAAGCACCTTTACCCACTGAGCCATCTCGTCAACTCTTACGTTTTATTATTTTTCCTTCTGCTTGATACATACAGCACATACTACCTCATACCTTGGTTTTTTTGTTTGTTTTGTTTTGTTTTGTTTTGTTTTGCTTTGTTTTGTTTTTTCTTACCATGTTTTAGGGGATCTTTCCATACCGGTATCTAAAGCACATCTCCATTTTACACTTGTGTAGTATTGGATGGTTTAACAAACCATGATGAGTCACGTGACGTCTTTGGCCATTAGCAGCAATGCCGTAAAAAATGCATGTGTATGTGGTGGCTTCATTTACACGTTTGCAAGCACCTGATAAACTCTCAGAAGCAACATAAGCATGTCTACATAGAACAGGTTGGAAGGATGGCTCAGCAGTGAAGAGCACTTGCTCCAGAGTCTGGTACCCAGTGTGTATATTATAGGACTCGTCACTGCCTATAACTCCAGCCACACTTGTGTCACACGTGTGTGTGCGCACATGTGTGAACACACACACACACAAATAAAATAAATCTTCTTTTAATAAAGGATGTGTATGTGTGGATTTGCAATTTTAATAGCTGGCACATGGCAAATTGCCCCCTAGAGTGATTGATGACAGGGACTCTCCACTCCTACCACCACCAAGTGAGGCCATTTTTTTGTAATCTGATTGGATTTTTGCCAGTCTAATAAGTGAATAATGGTGCCTCTGGTCAATTTTGTTTCTGTCTACCTCACTTTGAGTGGGATAGTATGTCTTCATACCCTTAAGGACCACTCAGAGCCTGGACTAGGATAAAGTGGGTGAGGTTCCTGGGGTACAAAGCTTGAGGATGGCATTGGCTGACTGGCAAGGTCTCCTTAAATGTGTGCCCCAGACTCCTGACCTGCCTTGCCTTGGTCCAACCTGCACGAGCCCTCCTAACCCAGGCATCACCGTTTACATTTCTCTACATGATCTATGCTCTTGCAACCTTTATGCATTCTTTATTCAGCTATTGCAGTAGGGATTTTTCATAAGCCAGACATTTCTATTTTTATGTTATAAATTGCAAGAATATTTTTAGGGGATGGGGCCAGGTAGCCCTTTGACCTAGACCTTTGCTAATGGGATTTTCTTTCTTTCTTTCTTTTTTTTCATGCAGAAGTTTTAAATTTTGTAACTGGTGAATTTATCTGGTTTTTTTATGATTAAGGATTTTGTACCATAGGATTTCCACACTGTGAAGGTATAAAGAATTCTCAATCGGGGTATGGTGATATGCATTTCTAATTTTAGCACTCAGGTGGCTGAGGCAGGAGGATCAGGAGGCTGAGATCAGCTTGGGATATGTAGTGAGACTCCCTCTGCTGTGTTTCTGATAGTAACGTATGGTTCTATGCATTTACATTCTTACATTTTATATTAATCCAATTGGGTTAATGGTGCTTCATGTGAGCTTGATTGTAGGGAAGTACGTAATAAAAAGCAGATATTTGATCCCCCCAGACTGCAGCTAGGATCCTGTAATGTTTTAGCAGAATCCTGTGTCTTACTGTGTGTTTCAATCTTTATAGATAGGTCAGGTCATGTCACACATCAGCTGAGACTTTGGGTGCTTGAGGAAATGACTTTTTTCCAGGGTTGGTGCATGAAGTTTTCTAGAACTGGTTGATAGTGACATCTAGTGGTCAATGATGAAATTACACGTCCTTTAGATTGGCCCAGGAGGAAACTATCATGAATTACTGTTTTCGTTGAGAGATGGCAATAGACTAAATAGAACAAAATGAAATAAATGGGACTAGATTTCTGCGGCTAAGAACTGGGAACACTCAAACTAAAAGAGTGAATTCTCCTTATGTCAACAAGAGCCTTAAACAGCACCCGGACACTTTATACACACAAATAAACTGCTGCCCAAACTTAATTCTAAATTAGTAAGTTAAGTGTTTAAGATCAGCTTTATGTTAGCACTTCCCCAACAAGATATGAGTATAAATATACTATTCAGGTGCCTGGAGTGGGTCACACGTGCCTCTGAGAATCAATCTGTAAACTTGGGAGGCTGACGCCGCTGCATACAATTTTTAGAAAATTAAAGGCGATTGTTTGCCATGTGAAGGGCCAGCCGGGATCAGCATGGCATGGGTAGTAAGTACTGAGTGACTGTGCTGAGGGTGATGGTGGTCGTGATGGCGGCAATAACGGTGATATCAGGCAAGCGATGGTGTGACAATGTGTCCAGGTTCATCTGTGTGGGTAGCGGTGACAGTGGTGGCTGGCTATGGATGTTGTCCTGGGTACTGTGACTGGATTCTGGGATCAGAGAGCCTGAGGAACCACTTTATGATATAAGGAGAAATAAAGAATGTGTAAGATGAAGATAAAGGGAGCCACCTGCTTCTAAGTCTCTAGACTAAGGAAGGCGGCTGTGTGGGGGGGGGGGGGGGGAGGGGCGGTGTAACCCGTCGGGGCAGCGTCTGAGCCTGGCCAGCATCATTGGCTCCTCGACTTCTCCATTCTCCACCCTCATCAGTCTCTCGTGTGTCTCTCAGATGTTTCACACACCTGAGCGCTTTGATAAGCGATGATCAGTTTGAGGACAGAACATTGATCTTAAGAGCTTAAGAACTGTTGATAGAATTGACTAATATCCGGAAACTGTTAATAGAATCACTTAATATGCAGAAAATACAGGCGGCAGAAACAGGGAGGCTGATGTTAACCCAACCTGGGCCAACTTTTCCTACACTCTTCCTGTAGATTTGAAGTCTTTCAAAGTACAAAGTCAGGTGGGAGGAAGTGGAAGGTTTTGCATTTTCCTTACTGAATTTGAAGTGTTTCTTTAGTGGAGGGAGACTGCACCGGAGCCTGACGCCTGTCCTGTGTTCCTTCCCTCTTTCTTGTCTGACTTCTCTGGCTTCTCATAGACACTGTTAGAACGATAAGGTGAATGGAGCTGTCCCTGCTGCCCTGGGGTCTCTTGACCTGGCTTGCCCAGCTGACCAACTGGGGTCTGACCTGTAATAAACAGAAAGCACTCCATTCATGTGCAAGAGGACTCCTGGCGCTGCTTGGCCATTGACTTGGGTTAGGGAAGGGCAATGCTGACTTTCACTAGGAGGAAAATGCCATTCAGTTCTCAGGGAAGAAAACAAACAAACAAACAAACAAAAAACAAGTGGTGTAATGCAAAACCCACTGTCGGGACCCCTGCTGGCAGTTTTCAGAACTGCCCCATCCTAATTTTTTTTTTCATTTTAAAGGCTTACAAGATGTGCTTTTTTGAAAAGTATTTTTTTTAAAGTATATTCAAAGGCGTGTTCTGCCCCATTCACTCTGAAGCTTGTGCCCCTTAACTAGCAAACTCTGTGTTGGATTCAAAAACAGTGAGTAAGATTTCAAAATTTTTAAAGACATGTAAAAGGGATGTCTTCTAAGGCTAATTTGGTTTGTTTAGAAGAGAAGAAGGTATGAGGCCAGTGTTAGAAGGAAAGGTAAATACTTCCTGTCATCTTGAAATCTGGCAATCCCATAATCACCCAAGCTCAAGGCTTTGATCTTTAGCCAATACAAAACAAAATAAAACAACAAACAAACAAACAAAAACAAACAAAGATGGCCGGGATGCAGCACGCTGGAGAGAATACTTGTCTGGCATGCAGGAAGCATTCCCAACACTTCCTAACGCTGGGCATAGTAGTGGACACCTGTAACCCCAGAGCTACAGAGGTGGAGGCAGGAGGATCAGAATTCAAGGTTGTCCTCCAATCAGAGTGATTTCAAGGTCATCCTGGGCTACATGAATGAGACCCTGTCTCTAAAAGTGGCCGGAGGGGGGGGGGGCGGGGGGGGGGGGGGGGGGGGGGGAAAAAAAAGATATGAAACACCCTCTCCTGTGTGGGGTACCTTCTCTTTTCAAAGCAGTGTTAATACACTGTAAATGCATGGTGACTAGCCAGACAGGACAGAGTGGGGGACACAGTGAGTGTCCAGGCTGAGTGAGGCGTACTGACAAGCTGGAGATGTTGGTGCAGAGGTGGGGGTGTTTCTGTTAACACTGGACTTACTCCTTTTGTTACCCAGAGGTGAGGTTGTTTCTGTTAACACTGGACTTACTCCTTTCCTTACCCACCAAGCTCCCCAGAAGAAAACGACCTTCCCATCAGCGATACTTTGTTGTTGTTGTTTGTTTGTTTGCTTGCTTTCTCTGTCTTCAGGAACAACAGCAGTCAGCCAGGCCAGATATAGGAACATCAGCCTAGATTCTTCCTTCCCTCCCGTGGCATATTGGTGATGAGGCGGGAAGGAACGTGCTCCTTAGCCGCCATGTGCCCCTCCCCCCTGCCCCCCTTAAGTCTTCATCAGCACTGTGTAGAGAAGCAGGTGGCTTTCCCGGGCCTTCCTGTCTCTGATGTTGCTCTTTCTCATACACACTTTCCAGTACTGTGTTAGGAAATACAAACCTAAACATGTCACTCACCTGCTGATGAACTTCCAGAAGTTTCTCCATGGTCTCCGGTTCGCCCTTGACTGTTCCGGGTCGTTCTGTCCCAGTGAGCTTTCACCATATTCACTGGCCCATTGCTCCTAGTTTATTTTTTTGTTTTGTTTTTGTTTTTGAACCTGTCACCTTCTTCCACACCTCTCACTTCTCCCATGTCTGCTCCTTCTTCCATCTAGACTGTCTTGATACGTCTGACTGCGGGTACAGAAAATCCCACCCAAAAGTTTAAACACCAAAGATTCCTTAACTCTCATCAGTCCTGCGTCTGGTGGTTCCAGGGTAGAAAGTGCAAGTTGTGGTATCAGGAGAGCAAGAGTCCCGTTTCTGCTCGGCTGGTCCTGGAGAGTGGTGAAAACCAAGTACCTTCAGAGGAAGAAGACAGTACCCAATGGGCTGGCAAACAGTGGTGTCTACTGAAGCCTTCCCTCTCTTTTGGTAAATTCCCAAATGCTCAGCTAAGGAGCCCCCTTGATGAGACTTCTCTGACCACCCCATCCTTTACAAGAGCCAGGGTGTCCCTGGAGCTGGTCCCACCAGGCCACCAAGTCTTTGGGACAGAGCTATCTTGAAAAGCACAGTTCCTAGGACACTATCACAAGCCCACACAGCAATATTTGTTGACTAAAAACCCACAACTGGCCAGCTCTTAATTGGACCATTAGAAAAGACTTCCTTCCTGTCACGGAAACTCACCTGAGTGTTTTTACCCACGGGGAGTCATTTTGTGAGAAAAGCCATGCTAGAGGAAGAGCACTGAACCCATGGAGATGCCTTTGCAGTTCATCAGGGGCCCAGGGTCCTTCAAAGGGTCTTCCTCTGCTGTTTGCAGTGTGTGACCACGTGATCCAATGAGCACCCGCTGCCTGTTCTACTCCACTGAGCCCATGTCCAGGCAGGAGGAAGGGCTTGGGGTGCAAGCCCTGTCCAAGGAATCTGTGCCTTTCCAAGGATCAACACAGCTGTCTTCATCCCTCCTCTCAACAGACAGGCCCCGTGGTTGCATCCCATTAGCCAGACATGGCTTTAGTTTGGTGGGGCCGTGACCTACACAGGCCTTGTCAGGTTCCATTAGGGATAAAGAGAGCTGGATGCTGTATGACTTAGGTAGTGTCACTTCCAAGGAGTCTTTTGTTTTGAAAAAAAAATTTATTATTTTTATGTGTATGAATACTTACTTACATGTATGTCTGTGCATCATGTGCATGTCTGGTGCCCACAGGGACCTAAGAGCATCAGATCCCCTAAAACTTGAATTATAGATGGTTGTGAGCCTCCACATGGGTGCTGGGAATTGAACTCAAGTCCTCTGGAAGAGCAGACAGTACTTTTAACCACTGAGCCGTCTCTCCAAAGAATCTTAAGATGATCTAACTTCATTATTTCTTCTGCTTGCTTGAAACCAAATAACAGCCATTTAAAGATGTCAAGTAGAAATACTGCACGTGGCCCTTGCAGGAATGACCTGTGTCGTGTGACCCACTATTTTACTTGCCTATCTATTGCTATGACAAACACCGTGGCCAAAAGCAAATTAGGGGAAGAAAGGATTTATATGGTTTTTGTTTCCAGGTCACAGTCCATCATTGAGGGAAGTTAGGGCAGGAACTTGAAGTAAAAACCATAGCCAAATGCTCACTCAAAGGCTCATGATCAGCTAGCTCTCTCACGTAGCCCAGGACCACCTGCCTAGGGAACAGTGCCACCCACAATGGGATTGGCCCCCTATGTCAATTAACAATCAAGACAGCCCTCCCTGCTTCAGATATGGCCACAAGTCAGTCTGATCTGGGAAATTCTTCAACTGAGGCTCCCTTCTCAGATGACTCTATGCTGTATCAAGCTGACAGTTAAAACTCACTAGGATATCCACTGCTCTAAGAATATAGATGACACATTGGGAAGACTGAGGTCCAGAGAGATGTCATTTTCCCAAGACAAAAATCAGATGTTTTAGTGACAGACCATTTAGGAAACATCCTATTCTTAACTTCCAGTAGAACTTTGGCACCATCTGGGGAATGAATGATTTTATTGCATACAAAAAACAAAACACAACAAAAAAAACTTTACAGTCATAAAAATTGGATTTATTAACTTATTTTTCCAACTTCACATGGCATAATCTTCAAAAACAAAAACCACAGTTACCTTGCTTGCTAGATACAGTCAGATCATGAGGGTGTCAATGGTGGTCCTTCCTGCTTTCTGTAAGTAGATAATTCTTGAAACCTGAAGGAAAGACTTTGCCCATGGAGACCCGCAGTTACCTCCACTCACACCTAGATGGCGCTCACACATTGAGTGGAACTCACATGGATAACTTCTAACTGCCTAGAAGAAATGCACAAATTTTTGAATAAAGGTGGTGAAAAGTTCAGTATTAGTGGCTCTCAGGTGTGGCTGGGTGGATGGATTTGGTTAAAGGAGAGGTGGTGAAAACTGAGAACTGCCTGTAAACACACCCAGTGATTGTGCAGACCCCATTCTTCTCCCTCACTGCGGCTAGGCAGGCAAACCAGGACACAGAGTGGCTGGTTCTCCTGGTAGAGCCTCAGCGCTACCCAAGACACCCAGGGAACCCTATTCCATCTGTCACATACCCTGACGTGGTCATCACAGAAGACACTTGCTTACCGTATCAGGACTTTGTTCTCCAGATGGTGGGGGTATGTATACTGTTAGCAGTTAAGAGGTTGGCTTTTAAATTCCGCTGTCAGCATAAATACACATTATTATCCAATACTACAGATACGCAGTTTTTCCTGGGGGTGTATTGGACACTGCTTCTATGTGACGATTCAGTAAAAAGTGGAGCAAGAGAGATGTAAGTGCCAGTCCAGGTCTTGTTCCTACAACTTAACTTTGCAGTCTCACCCAGGGTAATTAGCATCTCTGTGCTTTAGAAAAACAGATTGGTAACAACAGGATCTACATTATAGAGTCATGATGAAGGCAGGTAGTCCCATCACCTGCTACAGTGAAGCTAGGAAAGAAAAGTAGGCGAATATTTTCACCATGTTCTGACATGGAAGTCCCAACATTCAGGAGTGTTAATTATTCCTTTCTAAACCAGCACTTTAGAATCACTATAACCAGATTGTAAAAATGCACTGGGACCAAAGCAAGATATGAAATTTGGCCAGAGAGCCTAGGCTCAAGCTGAGCTAGTACATTTGAATAAGGCTTCATTGGGAAGATTTTGTTTGTACCCCAAACAGAATGACTAGAAAGGGAGAAGCAGGTCATTGGAACACCATCCCACATCTGTAAGATCCACTAGGCAAGCTGGTCGAATGGTTGCCTAGCATTCACAAAGCCCCAGATTCAGTCTCGGGTGCCCCACAAACAGGGCGTGGTGGGAATAGTTCCAGCCTTTGATAATTGGCTACAAGAGGATCTGGAGTTTGAGGTCATCCTCAACTATGGAAGGAGTGCAGGCCCAGCCTGGGATACACAAGAGCCTGTCTCCTAAAGAAGAAAGAAATATCCATAGCGAGTCTTCACCTCATTCTGTGGTCAGCTTCCACCACATTTCACAAAAGCATTTGCAGACAGGAAAAAAAAAATCACTTAAGATTTAAAGAAGAAAGAGAAGCTATGAGCAGCATCCACGTGATACCACAGTGCAAAGCGTGAATTGGGGCTCTGACCTGGGACGGTTCTCCAGCGTGGAAGTGAGTCGCCTAAGGGAGTTGTGTTTATTAAATCCAGATGAAATCAGAGGCAGGAACGGGGGAAGGAGGATTTGGACTTAAGACAAGTAAATCCAGCAGCACATCGGAAAACTCAGGGGGATAGTGAGCCTGTCACCACGGCAGTGACAACGAAGGATGTGGAGCCACAGCAGGAATGGAAGACAGGTGGAGGTTCACCCTGCCAGTGCCCTGAGGGAGGCAGCTGGAGACTCATTCTCGCTCTTCATTCGCACCCGCAGAGCTGTGCCTGTACAGGGAAAACTGGCACGGCGGGACAGGTGACCCTCAGAAAGCAGATAGAGCCTGTTCCCATCCAGCTTTGCTCCCATGGAAACAACATGGTTTCTGGTCCCAGAGCATCTGCAAAATGGAATTAGTTCTTCTTACACCAAAAGTAGTGTAAGAAGTGTGAATTAGCCACTCATCAGCATCTATGATACAGCGCATGTTCGGAAGTGAGCTAAGTTACTCGTAGCTCCTGTGTCTACCTGATAGGTGTGATGGAGACATGGGCATGAGGCAGAGATAGCATTTCTTCTTGAAGCCAGTTGTCCGTTTCTGACTTTCAGATCTCTTCTGTGCCGACTCTTGGAAAAACTCCGCTCTCTCGGGGGTTCTCCTTCCTGCTCAAAAGTCCCTTCCCTCCAGATCTCCACCTGTCCCCTGGGTGGAATCAGCAAGAGTCACAGTATACCAGGAAGCCTCGAAGCACTTTGACCTCAGAGGAAGGGTGTTGGTCCCTGCCCTCCTCTGTGGGCTCTTGCTGGCCTGCTGGGTCATAGTGTTGTGGAATATGCCCATGGCTCTGGGCATCCCCTCTGCCTTCACCTCATTTATCCCAGCATGGTCTCTGTAACTCTAGGTATACTCACAGCGCCGTGGAGGACTTGATGGGCTCCGGCCTTCCTCCTGCCCCTCCTCCATAGTCAGCGTTACCTCTGCTCACACATCCCCGTGCCGCCGCCTCCTCTCAGGTGGAAGACGCCCTCCAATGGAATGATGGATAGTATTTGGAGAGGAAGCTGTTTAGGTTAAGTGTCCTTTTAAGAAAAGACACTAGAGCAGCTGGAGAGATGGCTTTGAGGTCAAGAGCACTGACTGCTCTTCTAGAGGACCTAGATTCTATTACCAGCACCCACATGGCAGCCCCCAACTGTCAGCAACTCCAGGTATACGGACATCTAATGCCCTGCCTGGCCTCCTTGGACACCAGACATGCATGTGGTACGCACACATTCATGCTGGCCAAACACATAAACTCAAGAAAGAAAAGACACCAGAGATCTTTCTGCTTTCTGTCTCCCACTCACACCCACTGAACATACTTGCTACTCAGTGACTGTTTCCTGTGTTTTGAATTGAGTGACAGCTATGAGCCTGGGTGCCATAAAAACAAAGCCAGGCTACATTACCGTAATTGTCTGTCTGTTGTTGCCTGTTTGCCTGATCCTGAAAGAGGGAAGTATGTGCCACTGAGATTTCTCTCACGGGACTCATGGAGACGCACATTTTAGTAATTGTCGCTAAGGTTGGGACAGTGGCTCAGTCAGAACACTTGTGTGCAAGTACAAAGACCTGAAACCTGCAGCACTCACATGAAAAAGACGGGTGTGCCCGTACACCTGTCAGGAAGCCCAGCACCGGGGGGACAGATACAGGAGGATTGCTGGGCTTCCTGGCCCACCAACCTGGCTCGAGGTTCAGTGGGAGACCCAGACTCAAGGGACTAAGGAAAACACCAGCAGAGCAGGGCATCCAGCGTTCGCCTCTGTCCTCCCCACACATGCATGGGCATGTGTACCTGGACACACACGTGTGCATGCAACACACACACACACACACACACACACACACCCCACCCAAGAAAGAACTAGTGTGAAGGGTCATTAGAGGGGCCGAGTGGAAAATAACTCCCAGAAATGTGCATTGAAAACACTTCCTTCTCCTGCTCCTCTAGGACAGGAGTTTGGAAAAAAGAAAAAGGAAAAGGAATATGGTTGAACGCTCAATTCAAACAAGGCAGTTAGTATGTCGCTGTAACTGGATAGCTTTGAAAAGGAGGTGGGATCATCCCTGGCCTGGGTCTGGGAGCCTGGCTGCCAAAGAGCGAGGCAGCCTGGCCTCTCTCCCAGCCATGAGGCTCCAGGGCCCGAGGAGCCCAGGCCCCACGAGTGACACCTCGTTCTTCAGACACTCTAATTTATAGTTAACGCCTTTTAAGCAAACAAGAGGGAGGAAAAAAATCTGGTTCATATTACAACAACTTGCAGTGAAGGGAAGTCTGGGAGTTCAAAGGAAAAATGTCCCAGGAAAAGCTTAGGCTGTTAAAATCCATTTGGAGTGGCCAGGAAGGTAATTGGAAATTAAAACTAAGGCTTTCTCCATGTGATGCTTTCTCTCCCTGCCCCTCTCTCTCCCTCTCTCTCTCTCTCTCTCTCTCTCTCTCTGCCTCTTTCTCTGTCTCTGTCTCATCAGCAATCCTTGTCACTTAGTTCATGCCAAAGAGCAACCAAATGAATTCACATTTGTTGCTAAGACTTATTCCATCAGCATATCAAAGGTCCCCAAAACTCAGTTAAAGGGACAGAGAAGTGTGTGTTCTCGTTTCAAAACCAGACCCCTTTGGACCCTCTGTGGCTTTGCTTTTTTTGGGGGTATTTGAGGTGTCCTCTCTTTACCCACACACCCCTTTGCAGCCTCTCTTCTCTGGGCGAGCTTGCTGGGAGGCTGTATGTCAGGAGAGGAGAACGATCTCAGACTGAAGCCGGAGCTGCTGCAGAAAGGAAGGTGTTACAGCAGTGCCATCCCTGGTAGAAGGGAGCAAGGCCGCACGTTGTATGGATGACTCTCTTAGTTAGGGTTTCTGTTGCTATGGTGACAAAACACCTTGTATGACCAAAAAGCAAGTTGGGGAGGAAAGGATTTATTTTAGCTGGTCAGGACAGGATCCTGGAGGCAGGAGCTGATGCAGAGGTCATGGAGGAGCGCTGCCTACTGGCTTGATCCCCAAGCTTGCTCAGGCTGCTTTCTATAGAACTCAGGACCATCAGTCCAGTGATGACCCAACCCACAAGGGGCCAGGCCCTCCCCCAGTCAATCACTAATTTAACAAACGCCCTACAGCAGGATCTTATGGAGGCATTTTCTCAGCTGAGAGTCCCTCCTTTCAGAAAACTCTAGCTTATGTCAAGTTGACATAAGACCAGCCAGCACACTAAGGGGCTTGTCATTTAGACCTAGGAGTGGTGTCTTGTGTTTCAGTGATGTGTTGCTTTGGGGGAGAGCACAGGGCAGTACTACCCAGCTTCCCCTGCGGTCACTTGCTTCCTGTATGGGAGGAGCCTGTATCTTAATGAGCCTGTATCTTAATGAGCAGTTGCTGTTCAACCTACCACAGCAGCCAAGTCCCTTTTATTAGTATCTTTCTCTTTGTTGTGACAAAATGCTGGTCAAAAGCAGCCTAAGGGAGGAAGGATTTGCTTCTGCTCAGGGTTTGAGGGTCCAGTCCACCATGGCAGGGAGGGTGTGGCCAGGAGAGCTTGAGTCAGCAGCAGCATCCACACTCGGGAAGTAGAGCGCCTTGAATGTTTCTGCCCAGCTTCCTTTCTCCTTTGCATTCAGTCCAGAACTCTAGCCCAGGGGATGTTCCTGCCAAAGTTAGGGTGAGTCTCCCCACCTCAATTAACCCAATCTAGAAACTCCATTACAGACATGCCTAGAGATTTGTTTCTGTGTTGATTTTAAATGGCACCATATCCACGTTGCCACAAGCCCTGTCCTCAACCCTAGGGGTTGTCCTTCAACTTCAGCAACCAGGCCATAATGCATTGCTGTTCTCCTTGGCAGCATGATGCCTTCCCTAGTGTAAACGTGGATTTGGGGCACAACTCTTCTATATGGACTGTAATTTGGATGAGAGGCAAGGAACAGACATTTGGCTGAAGAAGGTCCTGAAAGAGGCGTCAAAGGTACAGCTGGTGTCTTCACCACCGGTGGCCCTGGACTGAGGCAAGCAGGCTCACCATACCTGTGCTTTTTCCTGACAGTTCTGTTTCTGAGCAACAGGGGCTGTTATGGACCCCACCCAAACTCGGTGAGCTCGGGTGCATTCCTTTGTGAACCTGCCAGAGAGCCAGATGTTCATCATCCCAGTTTGACCCACTGACCTTTTCACCCATGCCACCTTCCGTACACTGCATCTGGATTGACTTCCTTGGTTCGAATCCCTGGAGGAGCAGCAGTGCTGTTTTGCTGTTTGAGATGGATCGGAGGAAGGCGTGCTTGTCTCCCCTCTGACCTCCTGTGGTTTACTTTGGGCTGCTTACAGAAACGGATTGGAAACATTCCCTACTGGGCACCCAAAGAGCCGTGAGGCAGGAGCGCTGTTTGTTCATTTATTTTTCCACCGTGTGTACCCCCCTCACTTCACACTGCAGGCTGTCTTAGGCCCGTAAAATTTTATTCCCCTTCCAGAGAGAATTTTTGCCTGCAGCAGAAGGCTCCACCTGAATATATTGGTAAAAGAGCCAGTCGTGGTGACATGTACCTTTAATCCCAGCACTCACACCGGAGGCAGAGGCAGGAGGGTCTCGTGAGGTGGAGGCTAGCCAGGGCTGCAAGTGCTATCCTTGGTAAGATGGTGACTGTGAAGGGATGCCAGGCTGTGAGCATGTTACCTGGCCATCTCACCCAACCCCAGAACAATTTTACAAAGTACATCTATCACAATCCTAATTTCTTTCATAGGTGGGAACCCATTACGCACAGTAATTGATCTGAGCTCTTGAACCTGGTAGAAGTGATTGGCTGAGAGACTTCCTAGTCTGGGAGCACCACCCCAACACTGCACAACTTTGAGACAAGGATTTTGTGACTTTAATGAACGAGGAGATATGGGTTGTTTATCTTATTACATAGAGAGGGATTAGTTTTAGTTTTTAATCTTAGTATATTATAGTAATATTGTTATAAGCAACATACTTCCCTTTCTAAACGTCAGTGTTCTTATCTCTAGTGTGAGGGCAATGCCTTTTTAAAGACCACATTAGGCCAGGCTGCGGCAGCGTATGTGACGTACCTCATACAGTCCAGTGTACCCTGCTGGCACTTAATAAGCATTCGCTGACTTCTGAACACGCGCTTCCTCACCTGTAAAAACATAGTGCCCACTTCTGGGAGCTGTTATTAAACTCAAATAAAGCAAGGTGCCAAAAGAACCCTGAGAACAGCAGAGCATAGTATCAGTACGACATGGCCATGTAATCCTCTCAAAACCCTGGACCCCCGGGAGCTTTCTACAAGAGAAATAAAGACAGAATATTTTGTCCACCCTTAGATGTTGTTAGAAGAAACTAGTGTCTGTGTTGAGGAAAGTTAAATGAATCTGAACCCAGCCTCCTTTCACAAGTTACCACTCTGGGTTCCCACCCTGGCATGGGGGGCCAGTTTCCTCTGTAAGCAGCTGCTCTGATGCCCGCGGCTAAGATGGCCTGGCACGAACCTCTCCATTGAGTTGGAAGTTCATTTAGAGCTGAAGGAACTAACTGACAGAGTAATCATAAAAATCATCTCTCTGTGTGCAAACATCCGTGTGTGTGTGTGTGTGTGTGTGTGTGTGTGTGTGTGTGTGTGTGCACTAATGCAAGCATGGGGGGAAGGATTGCACAGAGGTGCAAGTCCATGTGCAGGCCAGAGGGCAATGCAGATGTCGTTCCTCAGGTGCCGTCCACATTGCTTGTTGAGACAAGATCTCTCACTGGCCTGGAACTCACCGAGTAGGCTAGGCTGCTTGGCAGGCAAACCCAAAGGATCCACTTGCCTCTGCTACCCTGCTCTAGGATTGCAAGTTCACACTGCCAAACTGGCTTTTTTATTTATTTATTATTTTATTTTATTTTATTTTATTTTATTTTATTTTATTTTATTTTTTGGTTTTTCGAGACAGGGTTTCTCTGTGTAGCTTTGGAGCCTGTCCTGGAACTCACTCTGTAGCCCAGGCTGGCCTCGAACTCAGAGATCCGCCTGCCTCTGCCTCCCGAGTGCTGGGATTAAAGGCGTGCACCCCCACCGCCCGGCCTCCAAACTGGCTTTTTAAATGCAGGTTCTAGAGATCAAGCTGAGGCCCTCAAGTTCTTTACTAGCTGATCTATCTATCATCTATCTCCTCAGCCCTAGAATCATGTCTTTTGTAGAGACCTTCCAGGCTGACTTCTAGTATATATGTTCTGAAACTCTAAAGATACGATCAGTGGCCAGCCCACTTCTGTTTTAGATTCTTCAATATGAAAATACATTACCACCACTTCTTTCTATTTTTTCTTTTTTTGTGGGGAGGGCAATAGATATTTTGAGACAGGATCTTGCTATGTAGTTCAGACTGGCTTCCAGCTCACTGCATAGCCCAGGCTGGATTTGAACTTATAACCCTTCTACTCATCTTCCTGCTCACTCACAGACTGCTGGGTTTATAGGCATGTGTCACCACACCCAGCTTCACACGATCTTCCCTATCCACTGGAGCCAAACTTTAGTTTTGCATATCTTCTGATCACTGGCCCTTGACATTCCCCCCTTGGAACAAAACCAGATTTGATATTCCTTCAAATACTTGAAACCCCGTCTCATGGGGGTCTCCTTGGTTTACTCCAGGCTTTACATTCCATGTTTGTTCAGGCTTCTCTTCTTAGGACAGTGTCCAAATCCCTTTCACGTTGAGATCCATCTGAAAGCGTGATATCCATTCATTTGCGAGACAAGTATTTGCCGAATGCTATCTATTGGCAAGGTGCTATCCAGGCCAGATATCTGAAAGGACGGAGTGGAACAAGTGAGACGTTCTTCCCAATCCATTGATTTGAATGCTATTCTTCTGTTATTATAACCAACGATTCCATTGGCTTCCTTTTGCAGCCATGTCAAACTGCGGGATTATCTTTGGCTGTGATGAACTAATGTTATCTGTGTTTGTTGAAGGGAACTGTTGGCAGTTCGGGACATCCCAAGTCTATAGGCATGTAATTGGTTTCTTTGAACCTAAATAAAAGGCTTCACATTTATCCCCATCCAGTTCTTTCTTTGGTCCAGCTCCCTGTTCCAGCCTATTGAGTTCATTTTGACATTTGTTAACTCTTCAATCTTGATTTCATCGTATTGGTTATTTCTCCCAGCTCTGTGTCCTCTGTGGTCTTGATCGGCATTGATTCCTTTGGTGGTTGCATCCAAGTCGCTCACTGTAATGAGGGGTACGCTAACACAGCGACAGCCCCTTTTGGCAGGCCCCCGGCTGCCTTCCTTCCCCTTCCTTCCCCTTCCTTCCCCTTCCTTCGGCACTCTTGGAGAACACGGTTGCAGCCAACTCCGACTCGTCCAATTATACTGTCATCTGGTCTGCATTTCTCCATCTTGTCCACAAGAATTTCCTGAGAGACTTTGCCAAATGCCTTGATTAATCAGTACATTCTGGGTCTCTGACAGTCACAGTTGTCAGCTGTCGTGACCTGCTTCTTGCTCCAGAGGAAGAAAAGGGATAGAGAAGCTGGGGGTTGTCTCCTCTGTTTGAGTTCCCTAGCCCCCAGATGAGGAGTGTGTTAGGTTCATCAAGGCAGATCTGTTGACTGACTCGTCCTCAGACTCTAGGACCATGTCTTACCTCATGGCTTGGAAGTATCATAAACCAGGTGTGATGCCAAGTCTGCCAGCCCCCAGTCAGTCCTTCCTTCTGGCTATCCTGGCTTACTCTTTAACCTCATTCTCTCTAGTGTGGTTCCAACCTCAGGGTTATGGACTTTTCTAATCAAAATCCTCACCAAAGCAAGAGTTTATTTATTCATTATGTACATAGTGTTCTGTCTGCATGCATGCCTGCACGCCAGAAGAGGGCATCAGGTCTCATTATAGATGCTTTATGAGCCACCATGGAGTCGCTGGGAATTGAACTCAGGACTTTTGGAAGAGCAGACAGTGCTCTTAACCTCCGAGCCATCTCTCCAGCCCCAACAAATAGTTTATTACATATGCAAGGTCCTGTGCAAGATATGCCCATTTCATATCAGCACTTTTGAGTACACCCTGCCCAGCTCCCCACACTGCCCAAATGTGAATCAGGGGCAAGCAATCATGGAGCTTGGCTCCAGTTTCAAGGAAAGCCCTTTCAACTCGGGCTTCTCCCCCAATGCTAGCTACCCAGCCACGTGCATCAGGACCTCTGACTGTGCCCTCTGCACATCTCCACTTAGACTGGGCTCTCTCCTATGGCTCAGACCTTGTTTTTGTTTTTTTTTTTTTTTTTTTTTTTTTTTTTTTTATCATACGTGTCTTCCAACGAGTCGATCACTGTAGATAAAGAGAGGAATCATGTTCCACCCTGACATCTTTATCTGTCAGAAAGATCCAGAAAGGCAGTGGTAGATGAGGCCATGAAAAGACAGGCTTCTAGTTAGCAGGTCACTTGAGTATCAGTGTGTGAGCACTGCATCAGCTGGGAGGAGGGTGCTCGCTCTCTTCCCCCTGATCTGTAGTCTTGAGCTGAAATCGGAATTCTTGGAGGTGTTCTTTGGAAAGTACTTGTCATCAGTCGTCACAATTCAGGGCATACCGTGCCTTGATTTGTAGACCCTTTGGTTTACAAGGAGCACATCTCATCAGTTTGCGCCCATTTCTTTACAAGGGGTACAGGGCTTGGTGGTCATCACCCACCCCCCAACAGCCACTGTCTCCAAATCATAATCTCACCATTTTACCATGTGACATTTTCCCTTCTGAAGTGTAAGCTTCCATCCTCCTGATCAGAAACCACAATGCTACAATTTCCCCATTGTTGAGAGCCACACACTGCTCCTAAGTGTTGACATGCCTTCCTGAGAAGTGAACTACCAACCTCCCAGCTCTCCCAGCTCCCTCAACTTGGACTTCCGTTAGCATAAGAGATGAAAACACTCCTTCCCTTAAACCCTCAGCCCCTACTCAGAAAAACGAATAAATGGTTTTTTGTTTGTTGTTTGTTTGTTTCTTTGAGACAGCATCTTATTCTGTAGCCCAGGTTAGCCTTGCCTCAGCCTCCCAAGTTCTGGGATTGTAGATGTACCCCATGCCTGGCTCTGCATTCCTAATATTAGCTCATATGCCCTAATAATAAAGTAAGTATACACATTTAAAACTTAGTAAGATTCTATTTGTATATGACACTTATCTGAATAGTTTCTTTTCCTTGATAGGTAAATGACTGGAGATAGAAGTTGAATTTCTTGCTGGATTTAACTTAGGAAATCTTAGCCGTTAGCCACTAATTTTTTTTTTTTTTAACTAAACCAGTCTGTTTTCTGCTCATTTTTCCAACATTCATTTTGAAGCAAACAAGGCTTGTATTAACTTCAGGGAGGCCCCCCCGCAGGAGTGTGATGTGACTGACGCCTTATTACATAACAGTGATACACAAAGGCTCCCCTTTGAATGCTGCTCTGCAGAGCCCTACTGCATCTTGGCCTGGACTCCTAGCTTGACACTTGGGCTACAGTTAATTAGGGTGACTGTGAGAGGTAGACAGGGACAGACAAAAGGCAGGATTGAAAGGCTGTGCCTGCTACCTTTTGGGGGGTTCAAGTCTTTTCTCCATTAGAGAGCTAGCTGGTAGATTTACGTCTTGTTTTCTCCCTGGCGGCTCTTGTTGGCTTCATATTTAATGAGTTCAGATGAAAGAGGACTCGTTATTTCAAATCTGGGTGACATGCATTTTAATTCGAGACCTGCAGTTGCCCAGACTGTGACCCAAGCCGTCCACATAGAAGTCAAGCCTCGCCAGGGCTTTGGTCTTTTGTCTTCCTGTGTGGAAGGTTCAGGCTCAGGTTGTTTGCTCAAGCTCGCTTTGTTGTTTCTTATTTCAGACCTTCCTGGTATCAGTGGGAGAGGAGAGGGACCTGGTTGGGGCTAGGTCAATTCGTATGAATTTTAAAGATTTCATTTTTTTTTTATGTGTGTAAGTGTTTTTTGCCTGCATGTATGTCTGTGTACCATGTGTGTTTCTGGTGTCAGATCTCCTGGAACTGGAGCTACAGAATGTTGTGACCCACCATGTGGGTCCTGGGAACTGAAACTCAGTCCTCCGCAAGAGCAGCCAGTGCTCTTAACCTCTGGGCCATCTCTCCAGTTCCCTCTTATGGGTTTTTAAATGAGGGCAAGTAGTGGGTGGGGAGACAGCTCGGTGTGGAAAGTACTTGCTGTGCGAGGATGAGGACCTGAGTTTGCTCCTAGAACCCATGGTTAAAAAAAAAAAAAATCAAGTGTTGCTATAAAGGGGCTTCTCGCCTCCAAGGATCTCAGATGGAAAAGTCTAGAACTCCAAAACATCCTGTGGCTTCCAGGGACTTCTAGGGGCTTGCTTTGTCTGACTACCCCAATCGGCAGTCCTGAATGTTGCCCTGGCCTCTGTCCCCATCCCCCAATCTGCAGCCCTGAGAGTAGCCCTGGCCTCTGTCCTCATCCATGAAGCTACTGGATCCACTTTACATAAAAATCCACAAAACTCAATGACTTGAAGTTTGGGGTGATCGTGAGATGTGAAAGGGAGGGAAAACATCTTTTCCTTAGCCCTTCTGTGCCCTAGAATCCTGCTGAAGTCACTATAACAAAAGGCAGGTTAATGGGAGAAAGAGAAAAACACGTTCATTTATTAAAAATTTTATGTGCCTCAGTATTCCTTGCACACGACATCTTTGGGGTTCCTTTGGCTTAAAGTGCTCAGTATGCCAAGGTGTCATATTTTGGGGAGGTACATCTAGAATGCCGTCAGAGGTGACACTTATTAAAGTGTCCTTCACTGGCACTCCCTCCTTCTAGTCACTTCTTCTCATTTCCTCATAACATTTGATTTTGCTGTCACAAAGGGTTGGCAGTGACTCAGAGGAGTCTCACATTGAAAGGATCTAGGACCGAGAAGTCCAGGGCAGGTGTGGTGTCACACCCTCTTCTGTCACCTTCCTTTATGCATGGCCTCTGTTATCAAGATCACACTATCCAAAGGGACCTCTGCAGCTCCTGCCTTCCACACATAGTCCAGTCAGCAAAATGGGGACTAAGATGTCCAAGCAGAAGGCTAGAGAGATGACTCAGTGGTTAAGAGAACAAAGATTTGATTCCTAGCACCTGATTAGGCAACCCACAACCTCCTCCAAGTCCAACTCCAGGGTCTGATGCCCTCTTCTGGTCTCCCTGGGTCACTGCACTCATAGAAACATACACATACTATTAAAAGTGTTTAAATGTTGAAAGCCCAAGGGGTTGAAGGGGTGGCTCAGGAGTAGGGTTGCTTGCCTAGGAGGAACAAAGCCCTCCCTACCACCTTGCCTAGGAGATTCTACCCTCCCTACCACTAAAGCCCAAAATTGTCTCCCAAGTTTGACACATTGCTTCTGCCTCTGTTCTATTTGCCGGGATTTAGTAACATGGCCACATCTAATCACATGGCAGTCTTTATTCTAGCTGGGTTATGCCTCACAAAAAAAATAAATAAAGAGAATAAATATGGGGGGGGGCAACCTGTAGACTGTATCATACCTGTAGCAATAAATTCCCACCCCTCTTTTTGCCCTGCTTCATTTGATATGTGGTTAGGCTCCTTTCAGACCACATATCTGAGGACAGAACATGAGTGTTTCTCATATACCTACAGCCCACTTCCAAAGAGAATTCAGTAGGTCAAGTTCCTCAGTCTTCTAAGCCACACTAACCTCTCGTGACCTGTGCTGCCCCAGCCCCATCAGGAGGTCAGCGGTCCTTAGGTGCCGCACACCACACACAGCACTTGGGGTTTTGTTATTTATTTTTTTAGACAGGGTCTCACGTGTCTTTGGAGGGTGACCTTGAGCTTCTGACTGTCTTGCCTCTATGCTGTTTTTATAGGCTTGTGTAACCACACCCAGGTAATGTGGTACTGGGGATTGCTCTCAGGGCTCTGGACAGGCTAGGCAGGCACTCTACCAACCAAACCACATCCCCAGCCCCTCACATAGCTCTTCTCATACATACACAGTTGCTCATCAGGTCACAGCCTCAGATGATCCCAGTTCTCAGCTGGAATTGCAAGTCACACAGGCACAGCCCAGCAGGCGCAGTGAGAGAGTGGGGTGGCCTCTCCATCCTCAGTCCCCCAGACACGTGCCAGTGGCTCTTTTCACAGCAGGGATATTGCTAACCAATGACTTCTGCTGTTCTGAGCATCCCTTCCGGTGAGATGAGGTCCAGCTGGTATCTGTCTACTACCGTAGCATCCATATGAGGACATTTAGCCAGATGTGTGTTCACATCATGCTTTGCACATCTGTATCAAATATACCTTTGGAAGACTGCCTTTTTATGAGGAAGAAGGCAGGAAACCCAGAGTCTGTTTCTCCCTCCCTTTGAGTTACATGGTACGTGTCTTGCTCTTAGCTGTGTCTGTCTTTAGGGTTCAGAGTGGGACCTGACAGATGATAGACTTCCAATGAGTGTTTAACAGAGACGTGAATCAACATTGTGTGATAAATAGAAAACACACACAAAAATAATTGAAAATCTAAATGGAGAGCCACACATTGTATATTACAGTGTAGAGAAAAATATACACCATATGTATATGACATATAAACATGTGTATATATGATGTACGTGACTGACAGGTCTAGAAACTTGTTCAAGATCACAACCCCAGTAAGGACCTGAGACAGGACTTTGAACTCAGCTGTAGAGTTCCAGGGGTTTAACTTGTATTTGAAGTTAGCAGACTATATCTTTTTTATCTCTTTATCTGTGTTTATTTATATTTGTGTGTGTGTGTGTGTGTCCCCTACTAGGGTGACACTTTCTAGGGTGTTGATGGACCTACAAGGGTCCAGGCTTCCCTCAGGGTGGTAAATACACTTGATGTTGTTCATTTCATCCTGAAAGCTGAGCTCAATGGTGTTCGCTCCCTCCCATTGATGGTCCTTCTTGCCCAGGCCAACCCCAAGGTGTTCTGGGGGTTCTCAAGGGGCCATTTTGTCCCCCTAACCCTCCCATCACCCCTCCTGCCATCCCTCCTGCTAGTCCTCTGTGGCCACCTTACCTCCAGGTACCATGCTAACAGTTTTCCTCATGTAATGTAACAGGAGTTCGATCCAACACTGAGGAGCAAGTATAGCCATACTCAGCCATGCTTCAAGTCCTGGCTTAGCCACATGCCTTAGGATAGTCCCCTGGGCTTTTTATTCCTCATTTTCCCTCTCTGTATGACAGGATAGTAAAGGCTTCCTGACAGCATGGTGGTGAGGATTCACATAGCCGTCCACAGGCCTCCATCCATGCAGGCACTGAGTAGTTAGCAAAGCAGAGTCCAGGGTGCTGAGGCAGGTAGAGGGTTTCATCCCTGCCTGGCCACGTCCATGTGACCTTGTCAACTGTCCTCTGTAGAATGTTCATAATAACCACACCTCCATTATTGGATAGATGCTATGGACTTAGTTTAGCCAAGTGCCCAGGATACTGCAGGGTATACCCATACCTTCAGTCAATGTTAGCTGCTTTTAAGGTTTCTGTTTGTT
The DNA here is from genome assembly GCA_902168425.1 of Peromyscus attwateri. Lineage (NCBI taxonomy): Eukaryota > Metazoa > Chordata > Mammalia > Rodentia > Cricetidae > Peromyscus > Peromyscus attwateri. Next base: position 25,360 of record CABHPP010001295.1, read on the forward strand.
TTTAGAGATGAGGCTTTCTCTTTGTAACCCAGGTTGGTCAGAAACTCAAAATGTAGCTCAGACTAGCCTGGAACTCCTATCTCGGCCTCCGTAGCACTGAGCTCACCAGCATGAGCTACCACGACCAGCTAATGTCACTACTATGAATTTCAGTCATTATACTCATTTTTACCGCCATTGGGGGGTTGACTATGGGAGGAAGCTTGCTGAGTGTCTGTTAAAGGCTCATCCGGACAGGGGCAGGAACCCTTTCCAGCAAGGCTCAACTATCCCTAGGAACCCTTCATCCTGCACACTTGAGTTCCTAGTTGAGGTTTCTGGTGAGAACTTCCACAGTTGGAGGGAGAGGGTTCTTTGCATTTCGTAGTGAACAGAGCCTGACTTCTCTAATGGGCAGAGCTCCTCAGCAGACAATCCAGGGTTGGTCTCCCTAAGGACTTTCCCCTCTATTCCTAGATGAATGTTCCAGAAACAAAACCCTCTCTGGATGCATCTTTGGAAGTCCAGTTCACTGACCTATGTGGAATTGCGTCTCGCGTTTTAAGAGCCGTTGGCTTTCACAGGTGGTTCACAGCGTGTTCTTCTCATAAAGTCCATCTTAATTGAAACCGTGACTGGTGAACTGTATCTAAATTTAGAAAACCTCTCCTGAGAAGGAAATGAACCCTTTGCAGCCATGGCGGGGGCCGTGGGAGTTGTCTTACATAACCCAGGCAAGAGAAATACCTGGGTTATGCACCCATCCTCCATGCAGATGCGGAAACTGGGGGTGGGGTGGGGTGTCTGTTTTGAACAGTGTGCATTCAGGATTTTTGTTGTTGCTTTTGTTAGAAAAATGAGCCGGAGGGAGCCCCAACTGCCTCGTTCTTGTTCCAGACAGATAGGGCCTCTGGTCTTCCTTTCCTGTAGGATGCATGTATGAGGACCCAGGAGTGTCTTCCTGGTAGAAAACAGGGGCCAAACTTCCCACTTCCCTAGTGATACCCTCCTGCATCACTGAAAATGTAAACCAGTATGTATGCAAAGCTAAACATGTGTCCATGGTTGATTTGATGGCTACCCAAAACGTCATAGAGTGTACTTATACAAATTTATAGACAGTCTACATCAGTCACTCAGTGTGACTTATAGTAAAACATTTTATTACTGTGTGTGTGTGTGTGTGTGTGTATGTGTGTGTGTGTGTGTGTGTGTGTGTGTGTGTGTGTGTTTTCCAGGATTTCATATGCAACACCTGCGCTTGGAGGTCATAGGACAAACTTCAGGACTCTTTCCAAAGTGTGAGTCCTGGGGATTGGACTCAGTTCACTGGCCCATCCCACTGCTCCCCGGTGTGACTTGAAGTAATCAAGAGACACAGCACACATCAGATGTAGGAGGCTGCTGCTTGTGCAGTACTGGCATACTGACTGACGGGAACACTTTTTTTTTTTTTTCCCCAAGAGTAAGAGTGAATTGTAAAACTCCAGCATAGTAGATGCATTGCATCATGGGTTAGCACCAAGCATCAGGTCATGTTCATAATTGTATGTGTTGTACCACATTTTGGTACAAAAGGGGTATTTGGACCAGCATCACCACAAACACATTCAAAGTGTGTTACACTATGAGACTGTAGTGTTTTCACATCACTGGGTGACAGGTTTTTCAGCTCTATTATAGTGTTATAGGGGTCATTCTCCCATATGGTAGTCATTGTTCAAAACATCATGATGCAGTATGCAAACTGCTTTTGGGAACTTGACCATGCCTATTCTCTCTCTCTCTCTCTCTCTCTCTCTCTCTCTCTCTCTCTCTGAAATACGTATGCAAATTAAGCCCCCCAGGTAGCACAGCTCACCAAGGTAAACACACAAGCAATGTGTAATAAAGATCCAGGCCCACAAAAGAGCATCTCAGAGCTCTTCAGGAAGCCCAGAAAGGAAGCCGGCACTCCACCCGTGCCCTGACAGCCGTGCCCAGAGCCAGCTGTGCAGAGGTGCCACACCACCAGCTCCACCAGACCCCAGCTTCTTCTTCTGTTTAATGTGCCCTTGAAGGAGAACGTAAACAGACAGCAAGCACAGCTGTGCATACATGTGGAAAATGGCATTGTGGCCGTTTGGAAGCTGTGCAGAGGTAGAGGAAGTGCCGTGCCGTGCCACAGGACACAGGTGTGGAATTCATTTCCCCAAGCTGAAGGCAGCTTGGGTGCCAAGAGATGAAAGGGTGGGCGGACAGGAGAGGGATGCGGATATGGAGGCCACATTGGAGGCTGCTGCCCAGGATGGAAAAAGGAAATAAAAGCTGCTGCTTCCTGTACCTCATGGATGCCTTGCTGTCTCTGGGTCCCCAGCTCCTCCTGCATTCAGCCCTTTCTAGTCTCATTGTGCTGTCCTTCTCCCTAGAGGTGGCATCTCCTGGCTTCCCCACTGTGTAGCCTAGGTCTCCTCCCCACCTCCACCTTGCAACTCTGGCTCACCACCAACATCCTGAACTGCCATCTCCCACCACCACCCCCCAACAACCCCATCTGCTTCTCTAGCTATATTTCCATCCCTCAAGAAAATCTTCACTTGAGGACTGGGCTTTGCCTTAAAAAAATAATTGCTGTGAAGAGGGCTGAGGAGGTGGCTCAGTTATGTGCTTGGGACCTGTGTTCAATCTCCAGAACCTATGTAAAATAAAGCCAGGAATAGTAGGTAGCACATGCTTGTAATCCCAGCACTAGGAAGGTAGAGACAAGGCAGATCTAGCTAGCCCAACCTACTTTGTAATTTCTAGACCAGTGAGAGACCTTGTCTCAAAAATCACTCACTAGCACATACGCCCGCACACATGCCTGCACACACACACACACACACACACACACACACACACACACACACACTTTACCAAATGCTCCAGAATCTGGCTGTCTTAGGCACTGTGCAGCTGAGCTGGGTGCTCTCAGATGGTTCTAAGGCCCAAGGATGGAGGCATATGCTCTCCATCTACTCAGGGCTGTAAGAAGCACCCGCCCTGTCCCTTCTTGCTGCCTTTGTATTGTTGTTGGTTTTTTTTTTTCTTTCTCAAAGATGTTGCTCACCACTTTCCGCAGCCGTCTGTAATGAGGACCCCGGGATAAACTTCCTTCAGGTGAGGCTGCATGGAGTAGCTGCCTTAGTGCTGAGCAAGTGGCTGCTTTGGTGCCACTCACACCAAAAAGCCAAGGACCAACTCTGGAAAGTACCTGAGTAAGCCCAGTGATATCTTGCATCTTAGTTTCTTTCCTTGTTGCTGTGGTAAAACACTCTGGCAAAAGCAACTTAAGGGAGACGGGATAATTTTAGCTCACCATCTAAGGTACAGTCCACCATGGTGGGGAAGTCAAGGCAGCAGAGGCTTGAAGCAACTGGTCACATGATGTCTTCAGTTGTTAGACAGCAATGAAAGCATGTGTCCTGCTCAACTTGCTTTCTCCTTTTTGTGCTGTCCGGGATCCCTGGTCCAGAAAACAGTCCTGCCCACAGCTACGATATATCTTCCCATATCAGTTCATGCAATCCAGGCAGTCCCCCTCAGACCTATCCAGAAGCACATCTCCCAGGCAGTTCTAGCTCCTGCCAAGTTGACAGTCCACACCAACCATCATACATTCTGCTCCCTCTACTCCTGGGTTTGTGCTCTCATCGACTTCCTTGAATATACATTAACTGTTATCTTGCCATATATTTGGGTAAGCCTCCTTTAAAGTAGGATTTGACGTATACAGAATTCTATTCCCCATCCTCATGTGTTCATAAATAGACATACATGTATCTGTATCTGTATCTGTAGCAAACTGTCTGCTAAACGGAAACATGCAATTTTTCCAGACAACACAATTTGGTGGAGTCTACCCAAAAGATGAATGGAATCCAAGTCTTAGTACTTTGGGAACAGTATCACAAGCCACATTTTAAAGGGGTTTAGACCAGCATTTCTCAACCTGTGAGTCTCCCTTTGGGAGTCCAACAATCCTTTCATAGGGATCTCATATCAGATATCCTGCATATCAGATACTTACATTACCATTCATAATAGTATCAAAACTACAGTTAAGAAGTAGCAACAAAATACTTTTATGGCTGGGGGTCACTGCAGCATGAGGAAGGTTGAGAACCACTGGTTTAGACCTTGGGTTGCCACAGAAGAGGGATTCAGCTCTAGGCATGTAGAAGGAACTTCAGTTATGAGCAGCAACCAAAATTCAAGTCACTGTAGCTTAAACATACCTACTCCTGTTAATTATACAACCTGTAACCAAAATAAGGGCTGCATTTCTAATAATGGGAGCTCTTTAGCAACCTACTGAGTGACTGTGAGAGACAAGAGCCATGTGGGCCTTTGCAGGCACTAGGTAAGGTGTTCTGAGAGCGTGTCCCTCCTGGTCTTTCCCAATGGACCATTAGAGAAGGGGCCTGTTTACCAGTTAACTGAGATGAAAGTTTCTGCTGTTGTTCTACAAGTGAGTGGGTTTTTAATAGTTCCTGAAACCACAGGTCTGCTTCATGTCCAGTAATTGCAACAGCTTATAATCCTCAGTGCCAGCATGCAGTGGCCCTGCAGTGACTAGCAGTCCTGGGGGAACAGAAACACGTGTGGAGAAATTAGGCCATGTATGTTTGCAAGCTCTGGTCTGGCTCTGTAAATGGCAACTGGCCCTGGAGGCCTTTTCTTTTCTTCCCATCCTTCTTTCTCTTCTTTAATTGAAATGTTTGCACTCTCCCCTGTACCTTGGAGAGGTACTAGTAGATGTATTCTGCACAGGTGCCTGGGAGACTTAGACACTAGCCACCGTGTCCGTCTGTACATCCATGGTATCCAGAGCTTATGTTTTTGATGACGAGCCTTAGTCCTTTTTAATTGGCCTTTCTCTCTCCCTGACACTCATGAAATTGCTTTTATTGGAGGCTGTGGTCTCCTAATCATGGCTTCTGGATTGGGGGTTTTATGGGTAGATCAAGAACAAGTCAGTGAGAGTTAGTCATGGGAGAGAGGGCAATGTGACCTTTGCAAACAGAGGGTCATGTTTGGACACCCTGCTCAGAGGCTGAGGCAGGCAATGAGTTTTCATTAGTTGATGCAATAAACAGACAAATTTGTGGAAGAAACAGGCCGAGCTCCTTTTTGTATGCTGAAGGGGCTTTGGTTTAACTTTTGGAGCATACTTCAGCCTCTGGTTGCCAGATCAAAAACAAAACCACACAGACCTATAACTTTTCAAGAAGTTTGTAAAAGGTTCTCTTTCCTTGGTCAAGAGAGCGGCACCTTGTCAACTTCCAGTCAGGATCCCTGTATGTTTTTAGTGTTTTTAATATACGTAAATGAAATCATTTATCTTTGTCATAATTAAAATTGAAGTCTATTTTTAATAGAAGTAAAGAAGGAAGTAAAAATATTTGTATTCTTTCTGCTCAGAGAAAAATGCTGTGAACACATAGTGTATTTCTTTCAAGATACATAAACACACAACTGAATCGATATTTTATGTTGGATTCCCCTTGTCTTTTTCTTGAGATTTATTTTTATTTATGTGTCTGTGTATGTATGCATGCCAGTGTGCGTGGGTACCCATGGAGGACGGAAGAGGGCACCCGACCCATCAGAGCTGAAGTTAGAATGGTGGTAAGTCACCTGATGTGGGTGCTGGGAACCAAACTAGGGTTCTTTGGAAGAGCAGTACCCATTCTTAACCCCTGAGACATCTCCCAGCCCTGAATCCTACTGTTAATAGCCATGTTTATTCCATGTTTTCTTTTTAATATGTCTCATTTTCTGTATCTCTATGCAGAAAGAGATCTAAATCACTGACATTAATGATAATGAACATTTAATACTACATCATTGTCTTAGTTACTTTTCTGTTGCCACGACAAAGCACCACCATCAACGCAACTTATAGAAGAAAGCATTTAATGGGATCTTACAGTTTCAGAGGATGAGTCCATGACCATCATGCCAGGGAGCATGGCAGCAGACAGCCAGGTAGTCAGGCATGAATGGTGCTAGAGCAGTAGCTCAGAGCTTACACCTGATCCATAAAACAAGGCAGAGATGGGGGGCGGATAGAGGAGAGAAGAGAGGCAGAGAGACAGGGACTAAACATGGAATGGGCCATGATCCCTACTGACATACCTTCTCCAAGGTCACACTTCCTAATCCTTCCCAAACAGTTCTACCAGCTGGGGACGAAGCATTCAAATATATGATCCCAAGGGGGTCATTCAAACTACCACAACCATATATATCACAACTTATTAAATTATCTAATTTTTAAATTTGTCATGTGTCAGTCAACCATTGTCACAATATAGCTGTGTAAACCACAGCAGAATTTCAGTGACATACAGAGCTCACCCCTACTTTCTTGTTCCTGAGTTTGCACGATGTCTGAGATGACCTTGACTGACAGTGAGGCAGGTGGGAGAGCCTGCACCATGTTTCTCGCTTGTGCCTTCTGGAGTTGTCTCTCAGTGATACTAACTAGTGCCATATTCTCATGATGGTGACGGAAGTGCAGGAGCGCACGTCCATCCGCATCGGTCTTGTTCAAGCTTTAGAAGGCATCTTTGGGCATGAATGCTTCATTGGTCAAAGTAAGGTACATGCTCAGATTTGGTCCCCAGCCTTAGGTCAAGGGGAAGAAGGTACCCTGGGTCCGTGAGAAGAGACATAATAGACAGTGAATCCAGACACTGTTCTACCGCACGTTGTCTCCATCTTTCATTATTGAAAATATTTCCACTAAGCCCCCCAGGCATACCATTTACACACCCAATTAACTTTTAAAGGATAGATTAACGTAAGTGAAATTTGGTTAAAGCATACATACAATTTTGATTTTGAATTTTTTCCCAGACATCTCTGGTTCGCTAAATGGTTTGTGGGATTATTTTTTGAGGGGGTGGGTGTTCAGTAAGCTAAAAGTGAAACAAAACTAAAAAACCCAGATTTGGTTGAGAAGGAACATAAAGCTCTCTGAGCAGTCTCCCACCTGCCTTGCTACCCTCAAAGACAACAACAGAGAGTGTGCACACCAGACAGAGCCAGAAGCCGCTGTCTGACACATTCCTCCTTCTCTCCTTCGGGAGGAACTTTCTGGTTCTTCTTCCTGCTCTAGCCTCTTCCTTCTTTTTTTATTTGCTCATTGAGTCTTTAGTTGTTCAAAAAGAAAAGAGGAAAGGGAAAAGGAAAGAAAAGAGGAAAGGGAAAAGGAAAGAAAAGAGAAATCCCACATCATGTATACACATGCAGTACGCACATATTCATGCATCCACTCCTTCCTGAAGAGAGTGTATCTATTTACAGAGTCTACTTACCTCATTAACTCAATCAATCCTTCATTCTGTGGGCCTTTACAAGAACACTGTGGCTTCTAATAGATAAAAGTTTGTGGTAGACTTCCCCTGAGTGAATATTGAGAAGGCAGGAGATTCTTGGTGTATTTCTAGCCATTGGTTGGAACCTTTTAGCAATTTTTTTTTAGTTAATTGCTTGTGGGGGAGGGCACTGCTGGAGAAAGAAACCCAGGGCCTCAGTCTCTCTTACTAAGCAAGCATTCTACCACTGAGCTAAATTCACAACCCTTTTAACTTTCAGCAGCAGGAAAACCGCCCCAAACCTCGAGTCCACCAACGTTGACAACATGTGGCATCCACTTTACAAAACACAGGGCGAAAGCAATCCCTGCTGCTCTTACCGTCGTCCCGTCAAGGCGTTTGGTTTCAAGCAACAGTAAACAGTTTATGGCAGCTTCAGCCAAGAGGGATTCATTTTTCTGTCTTAACAAGCGGTCCAGAAGTGGCACTGTCTCGGTTGGCTCAGTGGTCTGCAGGGGTACCGTTTCTACCAATTCGATTCTCTGAGTGTCTCTCCCACGGTCACTAGAGGTGCCTGAAGCTACAAGGATTACAGCTGAGCTTACAGCGCAGAGGAGAAGGGAAAAGGCAATGTTGTAACTTCTCCCCAACTGCCACATACACACACACACACACACACACACACACACACACACACACACGTACGGACACACACGTACGGACACATGCACACTGCCAGCCCCTGTCCAGCAGAGCTCATTTGACATCACATTGGCTGTTCGCATCCCTAGTTATGACAAAGGCTGGGAAAATGAGCATTAATCTTAAATTTCTATTTATTATCCCATGTGTATTATGTGTATAAGCACATGGGTGTGTACATGCCATAGGACATGTGTGGAGATCAGAGGACAACTTTGTGGAGTCGCGTCTCTCCTTCTACCTTGATAAGGGTTCCGGGGATTGAACTCAGGTCATCAGGCTTAAGCGGCAAGTGTTTCTACTTAACGGGCCACCTCACCAGCCCCTAAAATGACAAGTTTTAAAACTAAAGATGTCGAAAAAGTCTAAGTGTTGAGAAGGCTGTGGATAATATATTGCTGGTAAGCAGCATGACCACAGTAAGGAATGCAGAATACCCAAGTGTTGTCTTTAATAGGAAGAAAAAATCCCTGGCATCCAGACACACAAAGGAAAAATACAAGTAGGATTGAATCCTTCAGTCTGGTTACATCTTATTAAATACCTTCGTGTGTGTGTGTGTGTGTGTGTGTGTGTGTGTGTGTGTGTGTGTGTAGGTACCCACGCATGTGCCTGTAGGTTGTGTGTTGTGTGGGTGGAGGCCAGGGGGCAATCTCAATTCTTATTCCTTAGGCACAACCCACCTTGTTTTTGAGACAGGGTTTCTCATTGGCCTGAGACTTGCCAAGTAAAGTAGGTTAGCCAGACGCCTGCCATCTGTACCTCCCTAGCGCTGGCATTACAAGTGTCTGCCACTGTCTATGTGTGGGTTTTTGTTTGCTTGCTTGCTTGTTTGTTGGCCTTGTTTTACGTGGGTTCTGAGGGTGGAGCTTGGGGTCATTATGTTGCCAACTGAACTATCTCCTGAGCCTGCAGACCTTCTTGAATACTACAGTGATTGGGTGTTGAGTGCCTCCTGGAGGTCCCAGGGTTAAAGTGTTGGTCCCTGGAGTGATGTTATTGGGGATGCAGTGCTGGAGGAGGAGGGGCTGAGGAGGAGGGCTCAGGCCTTCAGTCCTCTTCCTTCCTCTCTTTGCTTCCTGGCTATATGATGAGCAACTTGCTCTCCCACACACTCTTCATCATTACTGTTCCCACCTTGTGCCCAAATCAATGGATCCCCCCAGTCCTGGACCAGAACCTCCAAAACAGTGAGCCTCAGTGAACAGTTTTCATATTCAGTTATTTATCACAGGGAGTTTGTTATAGTCACGTGACACTGACCAATACAGGTACCAGCTCCTAAAACTGCTCCCAAACCTCACATGGGTCGATATATGGAAATATGTGGCTTGTACCTCATTTCATTTTAATGTGCATATTTTTGCTTCATAACAGGTAAGGGACTGTTAATGACTCCTCTTTGAGGCATATTTGGGTTTTGATTGGGCAGATTTTATTTCAGTGAGAGTGATAGTATTGACCTTGGCCAAGTGGAGTGAGAAGTGCTGTAAGAACGGCATTTAGCTGGTTGGCAGTTTGCTTAGGAAAACTAGCTTGCACCTGAGCTTTCGCCTTCTTGGTTTCTTTGGGGGTGGAAACAGGTCCACCCTGCCCGCCTCCCACTAGGAAGGCTTTGTGAAGATGTGGTGATGTCTGTTGCATTGATAAGCTGTCGTGGGCCTTTAGAGCTCACTGAGAAGCTGGCTCTGGAAGTGGGGTTGCCCCTCCCCAGGTCAGACCCAAGCATGTCTGTTTCAAAGTGTCCTCCAAGGTCTAGGGGTGTGCTGCCTCCCTGACTCTGTGATATGGAAGAAACGTCAAAACAGCTCCGGCGTAGGAACGCCGTGCGTCGAGAACAGTGAGAAGTGAATCCTCTGCAACAGAGGTCACCCCTGCTTACCCTGGATGTAAAAGTTCCTGCAGCTGGAAAGGGAAGCTACGAGTTCAGCCCTGGAGGATAGCTCAGTTCAGAACTCCAGCTGCTGCCTCCGCCTCCCCTGTCGGTTTCTCCCAAGTGTCCTGAGCTCCCAGTTTGATATGTTACCTGTTTTACGGTTTGTCCTTTTATTCAGAAGCCTCATCCAAGGGGCACTCCCTTCTGAGAACTCCAACTTGCTGCCATGGAGGAGCTTCCCCAATCAATGTCTGCTGGACATTGTGAATACCCAATCTGATGATGTTCTGCTGTCCATCCATGGATCCATGCATCCATCCACTACTTGCTATTTTTCATTTACTTTGACCTAGTGTTGACTTAATTGTCTTAGTTTGCTTTCTATTACTGTAGTAAACACAATGACCAAAAGGAACGTGGGGAAGAAACTTGGTTTGGCTTATACATCCCAGGTTATAGTCCATGGAGGGGAACTGGAGCAGGAACTGAAGCAGAAGCCATGGAGGAACATTGCTCAGCCTGTTATACCACCCAGAACCACCTGCCCAGGTGTGGTACTGCCCTCAGTGAGCTTGGCCCTCCCTCTTCAGTCATTAATCAAGAAAATATCCCCATAGACTTGCCTATAGGGAATCTGATGGAGGCATTTTCTCAGTTGGCATTCCCCTTCCCGGATAATTCAAGCTTTTGTCAAGTTGACAAAAACCTAATCAGGACATTAATAAACTCGCTCACTCAAAACTGGCTATTGTAGCTCATTCTCCAAACCATACAAAACAAAAGCTTCAGGAGCTTCCAAGTCTGTGTGAGAATGGACCATCAACAGCTTTTTCCGAGCCTGGGCTTTCTTGGAATCTGAGGTGGAGGCAAGACTTGTCCCAAGAGGAAACTTTCAGAATATTTTCCTTTGAAACTCCTAGGGTTCTGCTGGCCAGGGGATTCCTTCCTGTCCGCTGATTTCTCCTGACTGCGCCAGCACCATTTAATTATGAAGAGTGTCCACGGAGGACGGTTCTGCTGCACTCCATTAGTCTCAGAGCAGCCCACATGCTGCTGTTTCCATGACCAGCATCAGAAGAACAACTGGGCCATGGGTCTCTTCTTCAGTTATTTTTCCAGTGGGATAAGTAACTGTTCTTAGTCCAGATTTAAATATGAAGAAACTAAGGTTCAAAAAGGTTATTTATTTGGCACCAAGTTGCTCAGAGCCTGGCCTTGAACCAATCTGTCTTATCCTGAAATAGATTTTTTTAATTAGCACCTATATTTCATCTATTAAACATTTTTGTATTATGTGTATAATGTTATTTATCGTTCTACTTCCTATCACTATCTCTCATGTCTCTCTCACTCCTGCTGATCCCTTCTCTTCCCATCTAGTGGTGCTAATGTTTTCATCCCTCTATTATTTAATGAGTTGTATTAGGGCCATTACAGGCATACAGACACCTATCCAGTTTCCACCACTGAAGGAAATGTCTCTCTCTCCCCCAGTACCTACTAACTGTATATATCCTCAAGGATGAGATGTGCCATGTGAGCTCTTCCTTGCCCATGACAGCATGTGGATGGCCTACCCATGTGCAGATCTTGCTTGGTGAATCACAGCTGTTGTAAGTTCAGGGACGCAATGGCCATGTTGTTCCTCAGTCGACACTCCATAGTAACCTCTGTCCACATTCCTTCACCGCTTACATTCTTCCTGCCATTTCTTCTTCAATGTTCCCCTAGCCTTGGGGGATGATATAAACGCCCTGCTTCTGACTGAGCATTCAACTGTCACTGAGTCTAATCACATTGACCAATTGTGAGTCTCTGCACTTACCCCTGCCCATTGCAAAAAGAAGCTTCTCTGATTAAAGCTGACAGCAGCAATATCCTATGGGCATAAATATAGTTATTTAGAAGGCAATGTGATGGGCATGTCATGTCCACTTAACAAAGAAAGAAGCAGTAGCTTCTCCATTAGCGTCTATGACAGTCCCCAGTCATGTGCTTTTGACTTTTTACAGCACCAGATAAGGAGTCCTTCCTGTGGAGTGGGCCTCACATCAAATCAGAAAGTGATTGGTTACCCCTGTAACACACTTGGTCATTATTGCACCATTGGGCAGTTCCTGCTAAGGCATTGTCCTTAACCTCAGCTTCAACCAGGGATCAAAGGCAACAGCGTTAACACAGAATCCTGCCTCCTCTTCTTCCTTCTCCTTTAAGTACATCTTAGGTAACTGTCCTTTTCACTTTGTGAGGTTGATGGAACTGAGTTTTTAGCCCCATTTTACATATGAGGTAACTGAGTCTGAGGCATGACACAGCCTGCCCATGACACCATAAAATTTGCGGTGGAATGACACCTGATTGTGAGATAAAACCTGGAGCTAAGATTCCCTTTCCAACTTATTTGGAAGCATTGGGATTTTTTAATGTCCTAGGTTTGTGACCTGATGAAACATTCAGGTTAGTCCACTTAAATCCCTGTTCTCTGAAAGTGACCTCTGGTCCAGCCTTCTGTTATGCTGAGCATTGTTTGATGATCTTCCAGGAGTGTTTCCAGTACTCTGTCTTCAAGCATGCCAGTTCTCCACTCTTCCCTTCAACTACTCTCGCCAGCTAAAGCTTCCAGATGTGGAGTGAAGGGCCGGGCTAAGGAAGAGTGTCAAATGAGTGATCACCACAGTCACTTCTGCTATCCTCATCAGTGCTGGTGGCTTTTTCCCTAGGGAATGTCCCCAGACTTCCTTTTTCATAATGGAGTTATGGTTCGACAATATTGATTAATTTTGGCTCAAAATGATTGTGGTTGAGTGGTAGCAGAGGAGCTTAGTGTAAATTCATCTTTAAAATGTTTTGAGATCATTATAAGAAAACTGAGCTCAACCATGCATGGCCTCCTGATTGTTGGGTATTACCAGTCTTGCTGGGGAGAAGGGGGCCTAAGTAGTGTAGAATTTGGAAGCAAAGTTGTAGACCCTAGACCTACTTCATCATCGGTGGAAGAGGAAACCACAACCCAAGTAACATACCCAAGGCTCCGAGCTCTTTAGAAGAAGTGGAATGAGGACTGGGCTGACGGTTCAGTTGTTAAGTGCAAGCAAGAAGACCTGAGCTAGATCCCCAGGACCTGTCTAAAACAGCTGGGGGTGGTGGCATACTCACCATGTCAGCACTGGGAGAAGGAGACGGGCAGATCCCTGGGGCTTGCTGGCCCGTCAGCCTAGCCTACATGGCGAGGCTATGTCAGTGAGAGATCCTCCCTTGGAAACTTGAGTAGGTGGAATCCTGAGAAATAATAACCCAAGGTTGACCTCTGACCACCACACACATGACCCCATGCTTCTGTACTCATGCATGCACACACACACACACACACACACACACACACAGTTTTTCATAGAGTGGCACATTAGTATTAATAAGCATTTTATGTCATTCCTCAGTAGGTGGCTGTGAGTATCCGCAGCATAGACTGTTCTCTCTGCTCATGCTCTGTGAACTCTAGCCTACTGACAGGTTCCCTTTCCAGACTGTGAGAATAATTATTGTCAAATACCATTTCATGATTTAAAAACGTTCTACCCAGGCAGAGCTCCCCTTTCACAGTAATTACTTGTGGCAAATATCCCTTTTTAAAAGAAAATAAATGCTGAACAAATTGAAGTCAGATCATTTTCCCTCTTCCCTTGCAAAAATGGTTGTGTGAGAGATGATTCAGTTTGGGTGCATGGGACATTTTATATGTATTATATATTTAGTCTCGAGTATCCTTACTACCCATTCCTGTAGGTTTTATGCTTTGTTTCTGTTACCATAATAAAACACCCTGACTAAAAGCAGATTAGGGGATGAAGGATTTATTTTATCTTGTAATTTGAGGTTCCAGGCCATCAGTTCAGGGAAGTGAAGCCTGGAAACTTCAAGCAGCTAGATACATGACATCCAGGCGAGAGCAGAAAGAGAAATGAAGGCGCCCATGCTAATGCTTGCTCAGAGGCTCCCTTCACTCTCATACAGCCCAAGACACTCACCTGCCCTCCTGCCTGCCCAGGGAAGGGTGCTGCCCACAGTGGAAAGGGTCTGTTCTGAACATAGGCCAAACTGATGTAGACAGTCCCTCAACTGAGACTCTTTTCTCAGGTGATTCTAGATTTTTCCCTATTGACAGTTAGAACTGATCTGCACACCACATCATAAAATAGCCCCTTTTTGTAGTCGGAGCTGAATGGGTGTCCATCTTCCTTTCCAATTAACATTTCTTTCATTCTGTTCTGCCTTCTGGCAAGATTTTTAAGCCCTTAATTCTTTGATTAGCAGCCATGACTCCCTACTTCTTGGCTGGCTTGGGGGTTCCGGTTCTAGTGGTGTAACCCTGGGAAAGTTAGATTTTCTGAAGGCCAGTTAGAAAATAATGGGAAGAATAGTTTTGCCCCACAGAGTCGTTATTGTGTGGCTGGAATGAGAAAGCCACTTCCTAGAACACAGTCTGTTGTGTAATTATCTTTTGGAAGCAAGTGGCCATGTTCCCCTGTGTTCCTGCCTTGACTGTAGCTTACGGGTTTGCTCATATCTTCGTGAAACTTTTATGGGATCTTGTTGTCCACATGCCTCATTCTGGTTTCTCTCTCTCTCTCTCTCTCTCTCTCTCTCTCTCTCTCTCTCTCTCTCTCTCTCTCTCTCTCTCTCACACACACACACACACACACACACACACACACACACACATGCATGTACACACACACATTTACTTATTTATTAGGTGGGCAGACACATGGTGCATGTGTGAAGGTCAGAACTTGTGAGAGTCACTTGTCTCTTCCCATCATGTGGGTTCCAGGGATTGAACTCAGGTTCTCCGGTTTGGCAGCAATCACCTTTACCCACTAATCCATTTTACAGTCCATATATATCCTTGCAATCTCCTCTGTTTGTTGAGATGACTGATGCTTGGTGGTGACAGTGAACTTCTAGAGTGTGAGCCAATTCAATAGGGGTACTTTTCCTAGAGACCCCCACCTTGCCTTGAGTTAAATAGAGTACCAGTGGGGAGTATGTGAGGGTACCATAGAAGCAGCTTTTATGTTAAACTTCGAATTTCTGAAAACACTTCCTGTTATCTTTCTACTACTTCATAAAGCTCTCAGGTCGATTCTGAGAAGCCTCCTCAGGTCTAGTTATCTTTGGGTATGAAAGTGACTGGCTACAGTCACACTGAACTGCATTGCAATTGCATCAGAATTGCATCCAGTGCCAGGGATACAGCTCAGTGGTAAGGCATTAGTCTGCCATGTTTAAAGTCTTTGGTGCAACCCCCAGTTCTACAATAGATGAATAAATAAAATCTGACTGAATTTCCTCTATTTATTTTGTGACACCTTCAGGTTTTTCTTTCTTTTTATATGATGTGTGTGGTGCTCTCTCTCTTTCTCTCTCTCTCTTTCTCTCTCTCTCTCTGTGTGTGTGTGTGTGTGTGTGTGTGTGTGTGTGTGTGTGTGTGTCTGTGTCTGTGTATCTATGTCTATGTGTCTCTGTCTGTGTCTGAACAAACCTGTACATGTGCCTAGGACAGGAAAATGGGCCATTTGAATCAGTTCACATCTCACTACAGGAAACGAAATTCTGTTGTTTTCCCTCTGCCTCTAGAGTCAGTGGCTTTTGCTAACACCTGGGGACCAGTAATCAGCCCCACAGCTCAATGGAAATTGCGCTATGGAAGATCAGTGCTAACTGGTTCTTGCTGACTAAGGCCACAGCTTCTGAGTCTCATATGTGACTAGATTAGTGAGTGCCTTGAGAGCTACAGCACTCAAGACATTGTCAACAGAATATAATACCCAAAGCAATGTGGTTTAGAGCAGCTCCTGTTGGACTCATGTCTGCCGTTGCCACAATCACTAGCAGGGAATCTTGCATCTAGATGTCTATCTAGTTTCCAGAGCAGAGAAACTTGCTGTGTATGCACATTTCACATAATCATATTTATGACTCAGTTCGAGTATTATTTTGAGGCTTTTGGAAAGTTTTGAAGCACCTTGTAGGTGTAGGTGTAGAACTTTCACACTTCTTAACCTGTCTTCTGTGTATTTCATCCTTTTTTCTGCTATTGTGAATTTGCTCTAGTATAGTTCAAATGTACTTACTGTTCATAAATATGAAAGTCTTGAATTCTGTAAATTACTATTTCATTTGTTTCTTTTTGGTATTTAAGGCTCATAACTATATCATCTACTAGTCACAATGATCTGACCTCTTCTCGATCAATTTTTTTTTAACCTTCAGGTCTTTTCTTATCGAATTACATAGGCTACTATCTCCAATACAATGTTAAATAAAAGTTAAATCCTTGTCCTAGTTCAGATATTATCAGAAATGCATCTTGAATTTCTACCTCCTGCATAATATAAATTATTAGGAAACAACAGATTTATTGTTATTATATTAAGGTAGCATTCTTTTGTTTTGAATATTCCAATCAAGAATAGGTAGTAAAAACTAATGCAGTGGGCACATCTGGTACCCTGGCACTTGGGAAGCAGAACTAAGAGGATGGCCTCAAGTTTGATGCCAGTCTCATCTAGATAATGAGTTCCAGGACAGCCAAGGCCACACAGAGATACCCTGACTCAATCCCTCATCCTACAAAAAATATTGGTTATTAAGTGACAAATACTTATAACTTATTAATAGGAGAAATTAATATATCTTCTACAATTAAATGATCTTTATTCCTGTCATAAAACACCTGATTATGATAGTTCTGTCAGTATCCTGGAATGTTTGTTAATATTGATATCGTGATTTTTACAACAATATGTACACATTAATTTTTTCCAGTGCTCACTTTGGAGTATGTGAGAGATGTGTCTTACATCTAAGTTCTGCAATAGTTTTGATAAGTTTGGCATTTCCTGCTCTGTGAAGCTGGATGGAAGCCTTCATGGAACCGACTGAGTCTGGTACTTTTAGGGAAGAAGCTCCTTACCTATGATCCTCTTTTTACTCCTTCATGGAAATCAGGCTGTTTACATTTCATCTTCTGGAGTCAGTTTAGGCAAATTCTATTGTTTTTGAAAATAGTCCCATTCATCTAGGTTTTCATATGTGTTTGTCTTGATTTTAGTAAAGTAGTCTTTTATGATTGCTGCTTAGATCTTGAAGTTGTTTCTTTAGAACATTTCTTACTGTGAATGTTTACTCCTTCTCCTTTCCTGATTAAGCTAGTTAGCAGATGGCTATCTTACCCTCTAAAAGCTTTTAGTTTTATTTATTCTATTAGTGAGTTATTCCATCGCTCTAATACCTGCTGTTATTTTTATTAATTCCTTCCTGCTGCTCCTCCTCAGTTTATTTTTCCTGTTCTAACGTTCACTCCCCACATTTTCTGTGGTCTTGCTCTTAACATTAGTATATCCAGAGTGTCCCAGTTTCTACTCAGTTACCTTTCAGTTGGCTGGCGTTTATCTTCTAGGAATTTCTCCAGAAGGGCTCATGGGATCAGTACTCTGAGTTCCTGAATGTTAAAGCATATTGTCCTAAAATGTGATTATGACTGTGTATAAAAAAAAAAAAATAGGGAAAGCTGTAGTGTGGAGGTCGGGCATTATGGGAGAGGGGCTAGAAGAAGACAGATCTCAGAAGTGCATTGTTTTTAGGGTTTTATGAAATGTGCTACCTCTAAAGCCTCCCTTCTCTTCTGTATGTATCCCTCTCTATACTGTTTGCTATATGGATCTCTTAAGAAATCTCAGTGATTGTCAGGGGCCGGAGAGATGGTTCAGTGGTTAAGAGCACATACTGCTCTTCCAGAGGGACCAAGTTCCGATCTTGGCACCCATGCTGGGCAGCTCACAACCATAACTCCAGCTCCTGTGGATTCAATGCCCTCTTCTGGCCTTCATGGGCACACACACGTGTACATGCACATGCACGCACACGCACGTGCACGCACACACACACAAATAAGATTCTTAAAATTTTGCTGTTTTATCTCCTGATTCTAGCAGAAGTGGAAGATGACGGGCTTTTTCTCTTTGTTCTCGAGTTTGGATTATTTCCACATGAACTGGGGAAGGCCTGGCTTGTGCAATAGTGCTCACAGCAGAAGTCAGTCCACTTGTGTCGTCTCAAACTTTGCTTTTTCAATTTAAAAAATTAAACACATACACATTATAGGGGATTTGGATCCTGAGAAGTATAAAAAGAAAATTAAAACCACCATTGCTGTTAAAATCTTGTATGCTTCTTTCTAATCCTTTTTCCATGCTCACATACTTTCTCTCCCTTAGGGAATTGGGATTTCTCTAAGCCTACGGCCTGTGTCCAGATTTTTTTTTCCACACAAGTATTTCCCCATATCCCTCAGAAAAGGTTGTACTGACCATATGAAGTATTTTGCCATTTCAGATTGGTAGAAATGTAGGTGCCTCTATTTTTTTTTTTTTTTTTTGGTTTTTCGAGACAGGGTTTCTCTGTGTAGCTTTGCGCCTTTCCTGGAGCTCACTTGGTAGCCCAGGCTGGCCTCGAACTCACAGAGATCCGCCTGGCTCTGCCTCCCGAGTGCTGGGATTAAAGGCGTGTGCCACCAACGCCCGGCTATTTTTTAATTATAATTTGTACTATTCAGGTTGGCAAATTATAGTTTATAGACTAAACTCAACCACTGATGTTTGTTTTTATCCATAAGGTTTATACTGGAACACAGTTATGCCTATTTATTTATGTATTATCAATGGCAGGTTCTTTGATAAAATGGTGGCATTGGGTAGTTACATAAGAGACCAGCCAAGTCTAAAGCATAAACTATTAGCCTTTCAAATCAAAGTTTCCATGTGATTGTGCTACAGCAAAAAATCTTTCCAGGTGTATTTCTGTGAATATATGTATATTTTCTCAGCGTTTTCCCAAAGAGAAGGAAGTATTTTGGTCAAAGGGATGTGAATATCCTTATGGCACTTGCCAAACTGTCCACCAGAAAAGTTGATACACTATTATCTACTATGAGAAAGGGAAAGTCTGTCCCCTCGCTCACAGTCATGGTGACAATGAGCACAGTCTTGTTTGTGTGGGGGTAAGGGTTGTGGACAAGTGAGTGTAAATGTGTGTGGAGGCCAGAGGACATCCTCAGGGTCATTCTTGGGTGCCATCCACCTTTTTTTTTTTGGAGACAGGGACTTTCACTGGCATTGAACTCACCAAATAGGCTAGACTGGCTAGAAGGCTGGCCTCAGGGCCCTGCCTGTTACAGTTTCCCCAGGACTAGTGCACTCCACACCCAGATTTTTTTAAGTGGGTTTTAGGGCTCAAACTCAGATCCTCATGCTTGAAAGCAAGCAATTTGCCAACTCAGCTGTCTCCCTGCCCCATAATTATATTTTTAATCTTTACAAAATTAGAAAGTTGAGGAAGAATGTCTTATTTCTGCTTGGTTCGGCTGCTAAGGAGGTGGGATGTTTCTTTGTTATCTCTACAGGCTCCTTTTTGAATGACCTGTGCATGCCTTTGGCCTGTTTTCAGATTGGGAGGTGGTGATCTTCTCTTGCTGGCCTGTGAGACCCATTTATACATGATGGAAATTGTGACAGCTTTGCTTTTTCTCAAAACAGTGGTACTGTCAGTGTCCCATGGTTGATGGGACCCCATTCATCTAAAGTAGTTTGGCAGCTCTCACAGTTGCCGTGTGTGTGTGTGTGTGTGTGTGTGTGTGTGTGTGTGTGTGTATGTGTGTGTGTGTGTTCATGTGTGTGTGCATGACTATGGAGACCAGAGAACAACCTTGGCAGTCCTTCCTGGAATGCTATCTGTTGTACCTAGAGTCCCCCAAAGACCACCAAGAGACCGATGCAAAAGCAAAGAGTCTTTTTACTTTTTTGAGTTAACTCAGGCCTCTCTGTCTGTCTGATGCAGCAGCAGAGCAGGAGAGACCCTGAGTAGCAAAGGGGCAGGGTATTTATAGGGAATAAAGCAAGGGGGCATGGATCTTGGGGTCTACAGACTACATAAGAACAGATTCAGGATTGGTTTATGTGAGTGGCAATCATGTCAGTAACTTTTAATTGACTAGGGTTATTTGGGGGTTACAGTTATCCATTTTTGGGCAGGCCTGAACAAATCCCAGGCTTTGTCCTGGAGCTGCTGTGGGGACTGGCTGGCCTAGCATGTACTGACTGTGCGTGCTGGCTCAGTGGCCCAGGCTTGGTTCGTCCTGTCTCCCTGTCCCTGCTGGCAGGGGCATCAGTGATTAATTGTCTTTTGTGCAAAGCTCTCCCAGAAACTGCTTGCTCAGTCTCAGGAAACTGAAATTGAGGCCTGATCTCTGAGAGAAGACAGAGCAGCCTGCTAAGGCATCTGCTTGGCCCTTTCACTATCTACCTGTGTTTTTCAGACAGTCTCCTAACTAGCCTTGAACTCTAGGCTGGCTGACATGTGAGCCTCAAGGATCCACCTGCTCAGCCTCCCAGCACTGGGATTGAGAGTGTGTGCTAACACACCTCCCTGGGGTGCTGCTTTAAAGGGACCCCCTGACGTGTGTTCAGGAGGGAGACCAAATGCTGAGGCCGTGCCAACCTCAATGCCAATGCATTTCCTCCTCACCCTCCAAGTTCCTTTCCCTCCCTTAACCAGAAAAAAGAGGGCTTCCAGGAAAATAGTTGACACCAGGAGGAGGCATCTTCTTTTTTTCTTCTTCCTTAGGACTAGAATCAACACAGCATTTCTTCAAGACAAAAAAGAACCCCTGACTTTCCTGAAGAAGCCCCTAAATCAGTTCCATGCACAAAGAGCCCGGTAACCGGGTGTCATTCTGTTTATGGCAAGTGTTATTCCCGAATACACTGTATTTAAGTCTTTTTATGTGTTTTTAGACACCATGTAATGAGCTATTAAAAGGGTTAATCACCATGATGAGTAAAAATGCCCCCTTGAAAAACTGCCCCAGGCCTCAGACTTTCCAAATAAAAACCGTGACTTGGGATAGGCATCTTGGCTGAGAAGAGTCCACAGAAAGGTTCTTCTGAGACACATGGATGCTCCTTGTGTGTTGAGAGATAGGAACTGCCTGGGTTGCTAGGGCAACAGGGGGTTGGGAAGCTCTCAGTGGGGTTTGCAAACGAGCATGAGCACTAGATCAGCTTGCTCTTCAACTTCCTGTGTTCCAGGGCGGTGTGACAGTAGCAGAATTTTTGTGTCAGAGCCAGAGGTTTTTGACATTGAACTATACCACCATCAGTGGCCTCCACTCTGAGTTTTGTACATGTACATGTGTGTTTGTATATATGTTTGTGTGTTTGTGTATGTAGGTACATATGTGTATTGGTGTGCCGGTATATGTATGCATGTGGACACAGGTCAGAGGACAGCCAGCCTATTGTTCCCCAGGTACCATAGACCTTGTTTTTGAGACAGAGTCCCTCAGTACCTGGAACTCATTAATGGGCTAGGCTGGCTTGCCAGGGAGCCCAAAGGATCCACCTGCCTACACTTCCCTGTCGCTAGGCTTGTAAGCACACACCACCATGCCCCAGCTTGTTTATAAATGGGTTCTGGGAATCAAACTGGGGTCTTCATGCTTACATGGCAAGCACTTTGCTGACTAAATCGTCGCCCGAGCCTACGGCTTTGACACATTTATATCCTTCCCTCTGAGTTTGGACTGGAGCCATCTCAAGTTTAATAATAACCTATATTTGTACAGTGCCCATTGCACTTCTTACATGAAATCTTTATCACGTGGGGAAACATAACCACTGTCTCTGTTGTATGGTGCAATAAACTGAGGTCCCAAGACCCTTTGTGTACTGATGTGCATCAAATGGCTAATGTACACCAGCCTTTGAGTATGAACCAGGGCTTGGTTTACTCTAGTACCTCCATACTTATGAATGGTGAACACGGTGGAGATACCTCACAGTTGCCAGCAGGTCTTTCTTAGTTCTGGGGACAGCTTCTGCCATCAAGAGAGTGGGTATCTACTGCATTCTCACAGTGGTCCGGCCATTCATCTGAGTGCCTTCCACATAGCCTACGGTAATTAGCCAAAATGCATGTGACCAAGAGGCCGTGGCTGTCATCACAGCTTGTGGCGGGATGGTGTGCCCCCAGCGGCATCCTCATGGGGCACAGCACTATTGCTTACAAGTCCAAGAGGATAAGAACTCTGCCCTGTGTGGCTCCAGTCCTGGCCTGTGACATCCAGCAGCCTTGACCCTAACTTACTTGTACTTTGAAAGTTGTGAAAGTCAACTTTTTTTTTTTCTCGGTGCTGGGCATGGTCCCCAGAGCCTGGTGCTTGCTGGCAAGAACTCTGCCTCTGAGCTTACGACCCCAGGCTAAGGGTCAACTTTCTGAGGAATTATATATGTGGATAGGAGGTTTGAAAACTGACACCCAAAGCTGTGTGAATGCAGACTTTCCAGGTGAGCTCTTCTCGTCTGTGTTTGGAAACTGAGCTTGCTTAGGATGGGTGTTGTTTAAGCTATGGCCACCGCTAACATGGAAGGGGAGGGCTGGTCTCATCTCTGTCTTCGTCTTTTCCTCTCTGATCCCACAGGTCTGGGAACCTGTGCCCTGGATGTGCCAAAGGTCACAAGTTGCTAATCACATTCCACAAATTCAAAGGAAACACAGCAGCTCCTAGACCATCAGGACTTCTACTGGAGACAGGGTCTCATATAGCTGAGGCTGGCCTCAAATTCAGCATGTAGCCTAAGATGGCCTTGAACTTCTGATCCTCCTGTTTCCGCCTCCCAAGTGCTAGGATGACAGCAGGTGTGTACGATCATGCCCAGTTCATACAGTGCTGGGTATAGGACCCAGAGTTTCCTGCATGGTAGGCAGGCACTCTACCAACATCCCGGCCCATGGTGCTGATTGTTAATTAAATGTTTCTAAAAGCTTTCAGGCAACCTAGGTCTGTATTAATGTAGTGTTTCCTCTTCACTGTTCTCTATTCTGGCTCTTTCCTTCCAAGACCTCCTAATGGACCCTAAAGGAAACACCCTGTGGCTTGGTGCCGGCACGTGCATTGGCTATTTCTCTGTGAAGTTCTGCCTCTGTCCAGGAAGAAGCATGGGCTTCAAAAGCCATTACCAAACCAAAGCTTGACCAAGGACACAGGCCTCCATACATTGGGATGAGTTATTTTTGGCCCTTGACTTTGTACCAGTGCTAGTGAAATGTCACAGCTGGTTATTAAAAAATCCTGTGTCAGGGTTATAAGCTATTTATGTCACATGAAGCTGGAGGAATAAAATACTCTAAGGATAGGAAAACATTTTATAAATCGGCAACTTTTGGGGTGTATTTTTCTCTTCCAGGGCCTAGAAAGTGATTTATGGGACCTGATGAGGTGCTGGGAGACAGGACCCCTCTTGCTCCCCTCCTTAATGGGCCAAGCACCTTCCCAAGTATTGATACAGCTGACCCAGCTATGGCTCTGGGCTGCATGAGGGGAGGGAGGCTGAGGAAACATGGATGATTTATGGATTTTCAGAAAGCAGGGAGATGTGGGAGAGACCCAGATTTCCTCGAAAGGTAGAAACTGCTAACTCTTCAAGGGGCCGGCTGCCAGTAGCAGCCCAGCCTTGCTTTTCTTGCTGTAAATTTGAGGCATTGGGTGATTTTTCAGAATGCTAAAGTGAGTGCTCTCCTCCTACTGCTTGTAGTGGTGCCAGCCCTGCCCTCAAATGCAGGGCCCTCCATCCAGACACCCCAGTTCCTTTATCAGAGCCAGCCAGGAGCCCAGAGCCTGTCTCCCACGGTCAAGATCTGCCCGGGACAGCGGCGGACTCTGAACTTGGGTTATCCTGAATATCCTGCACTACTCCTCATCTACCCATAACACTCTGAATGGAAATGGGGTCCCTAACTGTGTGATTTATTAGAAAATGGCAAGGCGGGCGGGGACAGGGCTTTTATTTCTGTGCTTAAGGCTTCTGGCATCCTCAAATCAAATGGGTACAGATTACACAATGCCCAGGGTTGAAATGAGGGCCAGTTGTCGTTGTCCTTGTGGTGAATAGGAATCTGTAGTGAGCGCTGAGGAGTAGTACCTCAGCCGGTAAAGTGCTTGTCATACAAGCCTGAGGACTTGAATTCACTCCCAGAACCCGTTTGGTAAAACACTGTCGGGGCAGAGACCGGCAGATCCCTAGGGCTCACCGCCTAGACTTTCTAACCCAATGAACAAAATCAGGCCAGTGAGAGAGCCTGTCTGAAAGCTAGGATGGATAGCTCCTGAGGAATGACCCTTGAGGTTGTCCTCTGGCTTCCATGTACACACACATGCACGCACACACACAAATCTGGAATGTGAATCCTCCCATGTGCCACAGAGGAATGAGTACTGCCTCACCTTGAGAACTGTTTCACACACATGCTTCCCCATTCCCGGGGTCTCACCTGGCACCCTGTACTTTTGGGTTTTAGTTGCTATCTTGGGCTTCCCTCTTCAGGAAATGAATGTCTACCTTATAAGCTCATGGCATTCGTCCGAGGGACCAATTTGAAGTCCAGATCTTGGAGGCGCTTTTACTCTGAAGGGAGCCAGAGTTCCCATGCCTCTCTCCCCTGTGCAGCAAAACAGCCAACTCTTCATGGTTTTGCCTGGCGGAGGCAGCTGCTCCCTAGCAGGAAGAGACGGATTATGGCTAAATACCACACTTTGGCTACTTAAGTTACAGATGCCCCGGTTCTGTGTGATTCTGAGGTGTTCTTCGGTTAAGCTGAGGTAAGCCAATTTAGGGATGTGTAATCACACCTGTAACTGACCTGAGCTACAGCTTTTGATCCTGATGTCACTTCATGGCAGAAAAAAAATAAATTGAGTACATTACATTTCACAATACAGCACTGTTGGATCAAATATTGTATTAATTAAAATTAGAATCAAATGCATGGGCAGAAGACTCAAAGATAGCCATCAGTCCCAAAGGGTTTGTGTGTTTGTGTGTTTGTTTGTTTGTTGTTTGTTTGGTCATTTTAGTTGGAAGGAATCTGAGTGTGGGCAGCTGCCATGCTGAATTCCTCTTTATTCTGACACCCTTGATATGGCCCTCTCAGCCAGCTTGTTCGAGGGCCCATGGTGGCTGCTCTAGTCAGCAGAGCTGCACCCCAGGTGTCAGGCTAATGGAAGAAGAGAAAAGCTACAAGTGTGTTCCTCGATGTTTGAGGTTAAGGCCTTTCTCTGGAGGAGGCAGCAAACGTCAGTCATCCACACAGGCACATTGGTCATAAAATAAAACTGGCATTCTGTCCTCAGGAAGAGGGGAGAGTGGGTACAGGGGAATCACTCAGAGCATCCACCACAGCAGCATCAGTAAGAAGAGTCTGAGGTGCTCTCTGCCTCTCCAGTTGGGTGTGGCAGTGGCCGATGGTGAGCGAAGCCACCCTGGGAGCCTTTTCTGACAGCTCTCCGTCCTGAATGAACTAATGACCAAAAGAAAATACAAGAGCCCTGAGCAAATGTCAGACCTTCCCATCCTAGGGTTGAGAACCCCAGCCGACACTGTCCTCCAACTCCAGACGGGGCTCAGCAGAAAGGAGGGTGGCCCTCGGATTCTGGGGCTGTCACCCACAGGGAGGACCCTTCTACAAGGAGGACCCTTCTACAGGGAGGACCCTTCTACAGGGAGCACACTTCTATAAGGAGGACCCTTCTACAGGGAGCACCCTTCTACACAGTTGCTCTAGTTGGAATGTCTTACAAAAGGTCTTATTAGTAAGGAAAAGAGGACAGTTGTTTGGCTGTGTCTCTGAACGGATGTATGTCCTTGAAAGACTGTGCATAGACGTATGGAACATAAAAACTGGTCGTGGTGGCACATGCCTGCCATCCCAGCACTGGGGCCCTGGAGACAGGAGGACTGGAAGTTGAAGGTTCAAGATGATCCTCAGCTCCAAGATACGGCACCAGTCCAGATGTCTACCAACAGATGAGTACACGAAGAGAATGTGATGAATTTACACAGTGGGGCTTATTCAACTATAAAGATAAGACACATGTCATTTGGGGGCTAGAGAGATGAGGTAGCTCAGCCACACGTATTGCTTTTCCAGAGGACTAGGATTCGGTTCTCAGCACCCACTCGGTAGCTCAAAACCGACTCTAACTCTAGCCTTGGGGATCTGTCCCTCTCTTCTGGCCTCCTCAGGCACTTCATGCACGTAGTACATAGACATATATGCAGGTAAAACACCCACACACTTAAAAATAAATAAATCTTTAAAAATGCACATAATTTAAAAAAAAAAAAAAAAAAAGTAAAAAATGGAGCTTGTCCTATTGAGTGAAGTAAGCCAGACTCAGAAAGATAAAAGTACCACATGATTTCCCTGCTATGTGGAACCTGGGGGGCTTTTCTTTCCAGTTAAGGTTGTCAGGCTCTGCGTGTAGCTATGGGGGCTACATATTTCTCAGGATGAGTTTTTA
>CABHPP010001296.1:0-42415 GCA_902168425.1 Peromyscus attwateri
GTGAAGCTGGAAGATCAGAGAGACAGAACAAGCCACAGCTAACCTCACCTGGCCAACTTCTCAGCTGATCTTGTTTCCTCAGACTGGAAGCCTCTGTGTCCTCATATCCGAATGGCTTTCAGCTGAACTGCTGCTTGAAGCCTGAAAGCTTAACCAGCCAAAATGCTTCTAGTTTCTGGTCCACACGCCTTATATACCTTTCTGCTTTCTACCACCACTCCCTGGGATTAAAGGCTCGCTTTCTGGGATTAAAGGCGTGAATTACCATGCTTGGCTGTATCCTTGAACACGTGGATTTCTGCCTCTGGAATGCTAGGATTAAAGGTGTGTGCTACCACTGCCTATCCTCATTTTTAATATTGTGGCTGTTCTGTCTCTGACTCCAGATAAGTTTATTAGGGTGCACAATATTTTGGGGAACACAGTACCACCACAGTGGTGCATGCCTTTAATCCCAGCCCTCGAGAGGCAGAGGCAGGTAGATCTCTGTGATTTCAAGTCTAGCCTGGTCTACAGAGCAAGTTTCAGGACAGGCTCCAAAGCTACACAGAGAAACCCTGTCTTGAAAAACAAAAAACAAACAAACAAAAAAGATAATAATCTAAATCACTGAATCAAATTAAAATTATTTAAATAATTAGGTTGTTTATATGCCTGACAATAGTAATTGGCCAATAAATATTAGTTGAAATAGTAAGTAGCATTACTTTTTGATGTGCAAGCCTATAGATTGGTGTTGGGCTTAATGGTAGAGCATCTACTTCCATAGTTAATGTGTTTCTGATTTTGAGTTTACTAGTGCATGGAACATTTCTTGCTTAACTTAACATACAGGGCAATGTTAAAAACTATGGAGACTTGTTTTCTAATCTGGGTTAGTCATATCTCACACACAAACTCTTCCAGCCAGGACTCTTCAGTTTTAATATTTAATGACATGTCACTTGGTAAGGCTATAATGCTGATATCCTATCATCCATATCAGATATTGAAAAACCCGTGGGAACCTGACCGCAGTGTGGGGCTGCAGTGCTGGTCATGTGAAGTCATTTTCAGGTTTTGAAAATGAACAAGGCAGATAACATACACATGAAGGTCTTTGTGTCTCCCTGTCTAGCTTTTCCCTTACCTGAAGACTCCACATGTCTCTTTCCACGTCCCTCTCCATCCTTTTGCCCCTACCCAGCTGAGGACTTAAAGCCACTGCTTCTGACACCTACCCCTAAGGAGTGCTTTACCCTGTTTTAGTTCTTTGTCCTTGGGGCCTCAGGAGGTGGAGTACACCTCTAACCTTTACCTCTGTCTGGAATGAATGGTGCCATCTCAGGAATTTGGAGTGTCCCTGATGTGGCGAGAACCCCAGGCTGCTGTCCTTGCTGCTCTGCCCACTGCCCACGCCCAGCCAATTTCCTTCTAGCCTGTTCTTCCTTTTCTTCCAAGACTTTCTTCCGTGGCTTGCTGAGTGTAGCGCCTCATTCTCTCCTTGTTTCTCACTTGTCTTGTTCTCTAGTGTCCAGCAGATTGACTTTCTCACTCTGACATTCGTCCTCCAATGGATCCAGACTTTGTTTTCAGCTCTGCCTCCAGTAATGAAGTCTACTAGATGGTGCCATTAGAAGAGCAGTCCTCTTGGTTATTGTAGGTAGTGCACATGTTTTGTGAAGGACTGAGCAAATGAACCTCCTGTCACTACAGAAGGAAAATGCACCATGAAGAAATGCCTCCAACTGCTGCCCAGTGCTCTCTCTTCACTGTTTCTTTTCTTCTCTGCAGGAATTGTTATAGCAATAAAGGAAACGAACAGATTTGTCTTCAAATCCCACACCACTGTGTGGACAGTCAGCTGTCCCCATTCCTGTTCCTCTGCAGTGGCGGCATCTGCATGCAGCTTAGAAGTATATTTCTTTTTTTGTTCCGAGTGATTGTGGCTGGAAAAGATGAGTTCTATGGGAATGGCTTGGGTAATAACAGCTTCTCATTTTGATTATTTCCCTTTAGGAAAGACACTGCTGATCCTGTAACATGGAGGATTGTCTTCATACCTCATCTGAGAATCTGTCCAAACTGGTCAGCTGGGCCCACAGCCATGGGACTATTTGCAGCCTCATTCCAAACCCGAAACACTTGCTGTCTGAAGGTTCCCACGGGAACCTGACTGCAATGTGGGGCTGCAGTGCTGGTCATGCTTACCACTGGCCACTAACAGCTACTTGCAGAGCTGGGTCCCAAGAGAGGGTTTGTTTCCAGGACAACCGAAGTTTTAATTCTGATAGTCCCAGTATAATCGGGGTGCCTTCTGAGACGCAGACTAGCCCTGTGGAGAGATACCCTGGGAGACCTGTGAAGGCAAAGCTGGACTGTAACCGGACCAGAGACTCTTGTGACTTCTCTTACTGCAGTGAGCCCTCTGAGCTGGACGAAGCTGTTGAGGAGTACGAAGATGAAAACACACTGTTTGACATGGTTTGTGAGTCTTCTGTTACAGATGAGGACAGTGACTTTGAACCCCAAACCCAGAGGCCTCAAAGCATTGCTCGCAAAAGGCCAGGAATAGTCCCATCTTCTATCCATTCAAGTGCCCAGGGACAGATGGTTGATGAGTGCAGTAATGATGTCATCATCAAGAAAATCAAGCAAGAGATTCCAGAAGATTATTACATTGTGGCAAATGCAGAGCTGACTGGAGGAGTGGATGGACCAGCCCTTTCATTGACACAGATGGCAAAGCCCAAGCTTCAAACTCATGCTGGTCCCTCCTGTGTAGGGTCTGCTAAACTGATTCCCCATGTAACATCTGCCCTCAGTGCGGAGCTAGACCCACACAGCATGTCAGCATCCCCCTCTGTGATCTCCAGACCAATCATCCCAAAGACTGCTAGGGTGTCTCTGGCTTCACCAAACAGAGGACCCCCTGGTGCCCATGGCACTGCCCACCAGGTGACCATGCAGATGCCTGTGAGCACATCACATCCTAACAAACAGATCAGTATCCCTTTGTCTGCCCTTCAGCTACCTGGACAGGATGAGCAAGTTGCTTCGGAGGAGTTCCTGCCCCATTTGCCTAGCCAGGTCTCATCTTGTGAGGTAGCCCTTTCTCCCTCCATTAACACAGAGCCTGAAGTGAGCTCCAGTCAACAGCAGCCCCCTGTTGCTCCAACCATAACCACTGAAGCCACTGCACAGTGCATTCCAGGTATGGAACGCGAGGTGACCATAAGTCCCTCATCCGTGTACTTTAGGGAATTCTGCGCCGTCAGCACTTCTAAGACCACTGTTTTAATTTGCTAGGGTACAGTCGTTTTTCATTCTCAGGAAGACAGAAATAATGAAATCTGTTACATGTAATGGATACTATGGAGAAACTCCATCTGAAGGCCATCCATTTGGTAGATGCACCTTAAGGTTGAGCTGACGACTGGAAGATTGTGCTGTTGATGGCCACATTTAAGGTTCATATCCGACCTTAGCTGAGCATTTTATAGTTCACTTATTTTTGAAAAAGTTTCTTTCTCCTCTTGGTAACAAGGTAGTTAAACCAACTGATGTTGAATAAGGTATATGATAATAGATTTTTCCTTACTATTTATTTGAACCAATTTCCTATTGCTGTTCCTTTTAATTAGTGTGATAACTTAAACCAATTTTTAAAACACAGCAGGTAACTTCTTAAACAAGTGTTTGACCCTGTCTCTCAAAACTTAAAAAAATCAGAAAACATACATTTCTGGAGTAGGCCAGCTTAACTCAGTGCATTCACAATTTGAGGCTTGTAGAATTATTCCCACTGCTACCTCTACAATTCTAACATTCTAATGCTCTTTAATTCAAATGTCCATTGTTTATTTGAGGATATTGTGATATAAAGGGGGTTTGGTGACCATACTTTGGGGGTCTACAATTGAAATCTAAAAGGGCATAAGTAGATATATGGGCAAGGGTGAATAGACACAGAATATAGAAAGCAAAACACTGTGGTACATTTAGTCCTTCTCAAAAGGGCCAAGTGTTTGGGGAAACATCTTTTTTTTTTTAAAGATTTATTTCTGAGCCGGGTGGTGGTGGCGCACGCCTTTAATCCCAGCACTCAGGTGGCAGAGGCAGGTGGATCTCTGTGAGTTCGAGGCCAGCCTAGGCTACAGAGTGAGTTCCAGGACAGGCTTCAAAGCTACACAGAGAAACCCTGTCTCGAAAAACAAAAAACAAACAAAAAAACAAAAACAACAACAAAAAAAGGATTTATTTCTTTATTTTATGTATATGAGTGCTCTATCTGCATGTAATGCCGGAAGAGGGCATCAGATCCCACTGTAGATGGTTGTGAGCCACCATGTGGTTGCTGGGAATTGAACTCAGAACCTCTAGAAGAGCAGCCAGTGTTCTTAACTGCTGAGCCATCTCTTTAGCCCCCAGGGAAACATCCTTAAAAGACTGAGCTACCCACGTTTTTGTCCTGAAACTTCCTAGAATTAAGTTACCTTTACAAATAGGCAGTTACAGTAGTGTCAGCCCCAGGGTCTCCAAAGGCAACTTACCACTGCAGACTTTTCTACCACAGCCCTGCTGCTGTCAGTAAGGACACATACTGAAAATGGTCAGTTCATCCAGCTGCTTTGAAATTTATACTAGTTGAAAAATCGTAGAATGTTATTTGGTTATTTTTCTTAACAGTTTTATTGAAATGTGATTCATACCATAAAAGGCACTTTTTAAAATTTTATTTTGTGTTTATGTCCATACACACACACATACACACACACACACACACACACACACACACACACACACACACACACACACGCTTGCCTAGTGCCCAAGGAGGTCAGAAAGGGACATCAGATTGTGAATCATCGTGTGGGTACTGGGAACTGAACCAAGTCCTTTTCGAGAGCAAGAATTGCTCTTAAGTGCAGAGGCCTCGCTGGCTGCTAAGAGCACTCCTTTAAAGTGCCGCTCAGCCCCAGCAGGAGCCCTCTCCTCCTAAGCAGTTTCTCTTTTCTTCTCCCAGTTCTTGGCAACAACTTACCTACTTTTTATGAATTTACTTATTTTATGTATTTTACTGTATAACCTCTTGTGACTACTTTATTTAGTGTTGGTATTTTCAGGACCAATTCATATTAGAGCATTTTTTTATTGCCAAATAACATTTTACTATGAATATACTTTATTTTTCTTCAGTCAGTGGACAGACATTTGGGCTGTTTCCCACCTTTGGTCTGTGTGCTTCTATGAACATTTATATATGAGTTATTATGTGAACATTTCCTTTGATTTTTGTGGGGGCAGCTACCTCAGGATGAGAGGCCACGAATCTGTTTGCTAAGCCACTTGGTTTTAACTTTTAGCACTAAGGGACAAAGGTTCTTGTTTCTCTGTATGTCACTGACACATTATTTTCCATGCTTTAAAAATTCCTCTTTTGGACTGGAGAGGTGGCTCAGTGGTTAAGAACACTGGCTGTTCTTCCAGAGGTGCTGAGTTCAATTCCTAGCAACCACATGGTGGCTCACAACCACCTGTAATGAGATCTGGTGCCCTCTTCTGGCCTGCAGGCAAACATGCAGGCAGAACACTGTATACATAACAAACAAACAAACAAACAAATAAATAAATCTTTTTTAAAAAATCCTCTTTTACTTTCAACACACAGGATGCAGAGGCAGGCAAATCTTTGTGAGTTTGATGCCAACCTGGTCTATATATAGCAAGTTCTAAGCCACCCAGGGCTACATAAGGAGACCCTGACTTAAAAAAAAAAATTGCTATGCTATCGCATATATAAAGTAGTCTTATGATCTAGCCTGTATTATTCTAGTAACTAGTGGTATTGAGCATTTCTCATGTTCTTATCAGTCATATATGTATATCCTTTTGAAAATTTTTAGATTCTTTGCTCATTTTAAAAATAGATTCTCTTGTCTACTTTGAGTTGTAAGAGTTCTCTGTATTCTGGATGTAAGTCTCTTACATGATTTGCAAGTATTTTCTCCTATTCTGTAGGCTCACACTCTCCCTCCCTTCTTCCCTCCCTCCCTTCCTTCCTTCCTTTCTTCCTTTATATATTCCCCCCTCTCTTACCTCCTCCTGCCTCCCTCTCTCCTTCTCTTGTCCCTCCCCCTCTCAGAGGAAGGCCTGGAACTTCTGTTTTGTTTTGTTTTTTTCCTCTGCCTCCCAAATGCTAGAATTACAGGCATTATCATGTTCAGTTATGCTTTCTTTTTTTTTTTTAAAAGAACTTTATACTTTAATTATTGTATAATCCTCTGGGCTCAGGCTAATTTTCACATTGTTGGACACATGTGTATCAGGCAGAAAAGATCTTTGTACTAGGAAATCTAATTTTTAATATATGGAGGTCTAAGCAGTATTTTTCACTTAAATAGTTGGTTTATTCCCTCCTTTTTT
Organism: Peromyscus attwateri; assembly: GCA_902168425.1. Taxonomy (NCBI): domain Eukaryota; kingdom Metazoa; phylum Chordata; class Mammalia; order Rodentia; family Cricetidae; genus Peromyscus; species Peromyscus attwateri. The sequence goes on from CABHPP010001296.1 coordinate 6,406, forward strand.
TAAATAGACAACCTGACAGAGTTTTCTATATCCTCAATTTATATTTAATGAAACAGTTCAAAAATACATTTTGCAGAGTTGCTTAGTGTGTTCACCAGCTTACTAAGGCTTCTTCTTTGATCCACACTAACCCTGTGAAGTAAGTTGTGGGACCTGACTACAAACCACATTGAAGGTTACTGTATAGTGATTTGGACAAGAAATTCAAGCTTTTTGAAAAAGAAGCTGTTTTAATTCTTTCATTAATATTGACATTATACTTCTTATATCAGCTATGGAAATCAGGCATGACCAAAGACAGCATGTACTGCATCCAGCCACGACTGAGCTGTCTTTACTCTCACAAGGAGAAGTAGTTTGACCTGGCGTACACTGCTCAAGAAAAGCACTCTGAAGAGCCAGTAATGGCAGGTTTCTGAGATGTGGTTCTCATGTTGTGGAAAGATACCAAATTTCCAACATGCAACTGGCTTCAGAGAAACTCTGTTTGGATTGGAAACAGCAGTGAGATTAATAAAAACCCAATTGACACTTCCCTTTTGTGAGAGTTAAATAAATTTAACATAATTTACCTTTACTTCCTAGAGCCCATATAGGTTCTACATTCTAAATTTTAAAGTTTAGCCTATTTACTTGTGTTTGTATGTTTATTTGTAGTTGATGGTCTCACACACACACATAATCCAGCATATACAAATGTATATGATTACAGTATAAGTGGACCCTACACAGTCAATATATTAATCGGGAGAGAACAGGCACTTGAACACCATGGAAGCCCGGGTCTTTCTCAGATCATCGCAGTAATACTACATGGCTTTATAGATTCTATTTTAATAATAATCTGATAAGTGACTCATTGAGTCAGCCTGAAGCAAAGAGAAGCTGTTCTAGTTTTAGTGGTAGCATGCAGTCCTTTGAGCACATTATAATAAACTCAGAGTCTCCTCAGATGCGGCGGCGGTGTCATATTAAGGAAAGAAATCAAAGCACTTCCTACTAGTCTCATCTAACCGGGGGTGAGCCCAGATTTGAATTCTCTACTTCACTCTGCATGTCCCTGTCTGTTGTGTGAGCCCGGATCTGTGCCTGCCTGAAGGCGGTCTTGTGAATCTGTCCCCGTGTCTCTCCCTAGCAAAGGATGTTGCTCTCTTTTATTGAACAGCACAGAAAGCATCACATGGGGGAAGGAATGAGGGATACTTTAAAGAAATCTTTAACAGATGTTTACGTGGGATTATGTCACTGACCCCAGCTGATCTAGATAACAAATAGTGTTACAAACATCATTGTTTATCAAGCAATATCTGTATGTTGCGATCAACATTTATAGTGGATATTTATTTTATGAGCTTGCTTTCAACCTCTGTTTTTGCTTTTTTCAGCAAACAATCATTAGAATACACAGACATTACTCTAGGAGCCAGGAGTGGTACATACCTTTAATTCCAGCACTCCAGAGGCAGGAAGATCTCTGTAAGCTTGAAGCTAGCCTGGTCTATATAGTGACTTCCATGAGAGCCAGAGCTATGTAGAGAGACCCTGTCTTAAAAAAGAAGGGGGGGGGGGTTACAGTTATACATTAGCTTAAGTTGTAAAGGTTGATTACATGAGATCCAGGGCAAGAAAAGTTGATTGTTGCTTTGTTCTCTTAAAGGCACGTTAAACAAACAGGCTGAGTACACAGTAGGCTAGTAGTTGTAAGTGACCTCAAGGTGTATTAACTTTGTGAGGTCCAGCAAAAGTTCTGTTCTTTTTGAATGTAGGAGATATTTCCATAATGCATTGCCACAGTGCTGATATTACTTAAATTTTGTTCCCTGGTAGGAAATCATCCTTATTTCAGTTCAGAACTGAATTTATAAAGTTGTGAAATACTAAAGTGTATTGATTTTCATATCATTCCTGTCGTTAGCAGTAAGCAAAGTGGACAAATATTATTAGAATTACTAGCAGTGGCTTTGATTCTATTAAGTTTTGAGGTTTCTACAAATGTAGCTCATTTGTCATCATGAAACTTAAAGCCCCATTGTGTCATGAATTAGAGTTTTATGACTGTTTCTTAAATATACTCACATATCTGTAACTTTGTTGTGCTGGGTAGTTTTATGTCAACTTGACACAAGCTAAAGTCATCATAGGAAAGGGAGCCCCAATTAAAGAAGATCGGGCTTCAGGCATGCCTGTAGAGCATTTTTGTAATTAGTGATTGATGATGGAGGGCCCAGTCCATGTGGGTGAGGTTGCTCCTGGGCTGGTGGTCCTGGGTTCTAGAAGAAAGCATACTGAGCAAGCCATGGGGAGCAAGTCAATAAGCAGCACTCTACCATGGCCTCTGCATCAGCTCCTGCCTCCAGGTTCCTGCCCTGCTTTAGTCCCTGTCCTGACTTCCTTCAGTGTTAGACTATGATGTGGAAGTGTAAGTCAGATAAACCCTTTCCTCCCCAACTTGCTTTTGGCCAAGGCATTTCATCATAGAAGTAGTAACCCTAACTAGAATAGAAATTGACACTCATTATCAGTTTGACATGACTTAGAATCACACTTTTCCAGAGAGGATTAACTAAGGCAGAAAGACCCATCAGAAGTGGACAGCTCCACCCATAGGCGGGGTGGGGTGACGGAGGCAGAGGAGAGAGCCAGGCGTGCACCAGCACTCCCCTTTCTCTACTTCCTGCTCTGCTGAAGCGTGGGCAAGCAACTGCTACAGGCTCCCCATGGCCAGGGGCCACCCAGCCCTGCCTCCCCACCAGATGGGCTGTCTTCCCCAGACAGGAGCCGAAGTAAACCTCTCTCCTGAAGTTCCTCTTGCCAGGGATTTGGTCACGGCAATAAGGAAAGTAATGCACTTCCTGTAGGGTTCCCTTTTATTTATTTTCAGAATTGTGGCACATGAGTGTGCCATGAGCAAGGGTGAAGGTTGGCGATTCTGTCTCTCCTCTATGTAATAGATCACCATATAATCTTTATAAACAATTGTGTATCACTTAACTATGGGGACACATTTTGAGAAATGTATCAGGAGGCGGATTTGTCATTGTGCAAAATATTTTAGCATCTACTTACACAAACTTGGCTGGTGTAGCACATACACACCTAGTCCTTATGGTACCGCTTACTGCTCTCAGGCTGCAAACCAGTGTAACATGCTGCTGTAATGAGTCCTGTAGATAATTGCAGCACACTAGCAGTGCTTCTGGGTCTAAGCATAGCCAAAATAAAAAAGTACTGTAGAAGTGTAATAGATCAAATAAATAAGTAAGTAGTGTCTGTTTCGATCACACACCATGCATGGAGTCTATAGGACCCAAAGTTGCTTTGGGTGAGTGAGTAAGCACCAAGCATTACTGTAGTCTTTCTGGGGGGCGGGGGGCGGGTAACATATCTGATACATTTATTGATGCCATATTGTAAATGGTACTTAGATCAATGTACAGTGATGCTCCATGTTCCCGTCTAACACAGCTTGCTTAAGTTTAGCTGACACAATTTGTCTTAAGTGGAGTCAGGGAACAGTTAATGAGGACCATGGGCAGGTGCAAGATGGGCTAATATGGATGTTTATTTCTTGGTTTTTGACTAAATTAGCTTAGTTTAGTTAAAAGTTTACTTCTTTTATCAACACTCCTGATTTTATAAAGGATGAAGGTCATTAACCCCATTTCTACCCAAATTTTTTGGTAAACCTGGGTCTAGTAGGGTTTCACAGGGACCCAGACATTCCTAATAAGACTTTGAAACATCTCACAGAACAAAGGCCACAGCCACACCAGATCATGTAGGCTACAAACTACACTCAGCTGTATGCAGCTCACTTTAAAAACGGCTTTCTTCACTGAAAATTAACCCATCTTTAGTCTAAATAGATTTTTGTTTATTTTTTTACAGCATTTTTAAGCTAGTTTACTTAAAAACCAAGAAATAAACATACACATTAGCTAAGACCTTCATAGTCAGGATCATTGATATCACCATTTTCCTAACCAGGCCATAATCCACAGCCCTAGAGAAACTAGGTAATAAGGAGGACCCTAACAGGGTTGAATGGATTACCCTGGGAAGGGGAGATAGATGAGATCTCCTGGGTAAACTGGGGGTAGGAGAGGATAGAGGGGAGGGAATGGGAAAGGGGAACATGAGAGATTGGGATGGCCGCGTTGGGGGAGGGACGGAGAGGGAGAGCAATGAAAGAGACATCTTGATAGAGGGGGCCATTATGGGGTTAGGGAGAAACCTGGTGCCAGGGAAACTCACAGGAATCTGCAAGGATGACCCCAGCTAAGACTCCTAGCAATAGTGGAGAGGGTGCCTGAACTGGCCTTCCCCGTATCAGATTGATGACTACCCTGTCATCATAGAACTTTCATCCAGTGACTGATGGAAGCAGATGCAGAGATCCACAGCCAAGCACTGGGCCAAGCTCCTGGAGTCCAGCTGAAGAGAGGGAGGAAGCATTATATAAGCAGGGTGGGGTCAAGATCATGATGGGGAAACCCACAGAGACAGCTGACCCGTGGGAGCTCATAGACTCTGGACCGAAAGCTAGGGAACCTGCATGGGACCAACCTAGGCCCTCTGCATGTGGTGACAGTTGTGTAGCTTGGTCTGTTTGTGGGGCCGCTGGTAGAGGGATCAAGATCTATCCCTGGCACATGGGCTAGCTTTTTGGAACCTATTTCCTATGGTGGGATTCCTCGCTCAGCCTTGATGCAAAGGGGGAGGAGCTTGGTCCTGCCTCAACTTGATATGCCATGCTTTGTTGAGTCCCATGGGAGGCCTTCCCCTTTCTGAGGAGTGGATGGAGCAGTGGGTAGAAAGGAGGTGAGGGGAGGGAATGGAGGAGAGGAGGGAAGGGAAACTGTTGTTGGTATGTAAAACAAATAAAAGAAAATAGCACCATCTTCTTCCTCCACATCTTGTCTCTTTGGAAGATATTTGGGGGTCATAAAAGGTAGAGCTGCCATCTCCTGTGACAGAACTACCTTGTCTTTAATGTCTGTTAAAGGACCTACCTAAGGCTGTTCTCATCCTCTTATTTTGTGTATGTATAGGTGTATATTCAACTGGTTAGAAAGTAGTATAATTTAGTAAGCATATAAACTAGTATACTTCCTTATCATCAGGTGTTAGGCCGTGTATAATGGTGAGTGCTGTGCTCTTACAGTTTGTTTACATTGACATCACTATACACAGGCAGCCAGTGCACTCACTGCCCTATGGCACTGTGATAGGTATGACCATTGAGCGAGAGGAAGTTTCCCATTTGTGGTAATCATGAGATGGCTTTTACTGTTATGTGCAGCCTGTCATTGGCTGAAATGTTGACATGTGAAACCTGAATGTGTTAGTAATAATCCAGTCCATCATGTCTCTTGAAAATATATTGGGTCCCAATTTTGTTGGTACTGTTTTGGGAAGTGTAGATTTTCTTTTTTTTTTTCTTTTCAATTTTTTTTTTCTTTTTTTTCCGGAGCTGAGGACCGAACCCAGGGCCTTGCGCTTGCTAGGCAAGCGCTCTACCACTGAGCTAAATCCCCAACCCATTTTTTTTAAAAATATTTATTTATTTTATGTATACAAGTGCTCTATCTGCATGTACACCTGCACGCCAGAAGAGGGCATCTGCTCTCACTACAGATGGTTGTGAGCCACCATGTAGTTGCTGGGAATTGAACTCAGGATCTCTGGAAGAGCAGCCAGTGCTCTTAACCACTGAGCCATCTCTCCAGCCCCGTAGATTTTCTTAAGCCTTTGTGTGATGGCTATTCTTTCATTGTCTGTTTAATCTGCCGTCTTTTCTGCCTTGGGTATTTTATTCAGGAAGTCCTTTCCCTACCTTGAGATCAGCTAAATAGTTATTTAGGGGTATGGTGTGTCTCAGTGGTACAACTGAGTTAGATCCCAGACATTTGCAGTGATAAAAAAAAAACATTTTAAAGATAGTTATCTGGGGCTGGAGAGATGGCTCAGCAGTTAAAAGAAAGCATTTGTTACTCATGCTGAGGAATGGGATGCAATTCTCAGTACCACATGGTGGCTCACAACCCTTTATCACTCCAGTTCCAGGGGATCCTGTGCCCCTTTCTGCATATATGCAGGCAAACACACACTAAAAAATAAAATTAATTAGAAAATAGTTATCTGTTTGTTCCTCTGATTCTTCTATGTTCTTCTTTCCTTTTCTCTTTTTTGACATTTAAAACTTTGAAGTAGAATACATTGGGGGTGAGATTTGGTGTCATTATTTTTTGCAAGATTCTAGAATAATTTATTGAATAGTTTCCATTTCCAGTGAATTAATGTATTACGTATCACTTTTTTGTTTACAGTTGAGTCTGTTTCTGGTTTTTACTGTTTTATTGACCTCCTTGTATTTTTTTCTTGTAATTTTTACCCCATGGTTATATTATATATAAAACAAAATACATTTAGAAGTGGTATAGTCTAAATTGTTTACTGTCCTTCTTGAAAACTCACTAATGTAAAATTGAGTTTAATGAGCTTCTAAAAATTAATAAAGGTGTATATTGCTTCTCGTTGTTTGATTCATGATGACACAATAAATAATGATTTCTTTTGTCAGAAACAGAAACTGCCTTAAACCAAAGGAGAAAATGAATTGCTTTTCAGGCTACATAAGATCTTCAAGCAAGCATTCCTCCAGGTCTCACATGCCATCTAGTTCTTGCCGTCTTCAGCCTTGGCTTTCTCAGGGCAGCATTTGCTTCATCTCCGATACTTGATTTGCGTGTGGAGTAGGTTGGTTGTGCTAGCTGGGAACATGTCTGGCGGTTGAGAGAACCCACAGCATTTGTACTAACCCCTGATCTAGTCTTAGAGCATCAGGCCCCTACCCCAGAAGTAATATTAAGTTCAGTCCTAGGTTAACCAATAGCTAGAGAAAGAGTCAGGATGAAGTTTATAGGATAAGAATGTTCTTAAAAGTTCCAAACTTGAGATAGGTAGCAAACAGAGCTACCTACTGCTGTTATGTGCAGTGAGTCTAAGACGATCTGTATGGGCAGAGAGAAAAGTTTATGTCATTTAGAGACATACTGGCATACACTGAAACAGTGTTCTAAAGGATAGGAATATGTAAAATGTGTATATGTACGTGTGCACACACATGCAGTATTCTTTCTGCGTTGCTGTATTCTTCAAAGATGTGTGTGCCTCTTACAAAAAGGAGCAAGACTGAACTTGGCCTTCTTTACCTTTTCTCATACTTCCTTCCAGGAAAGCATGAGACAGAAGTGTTGAAAGATGTGGGAGACAGTAAACAAATTCAGGGTTTTTTTCTCATCATTCTCCTCTTCATCAAAGAGTGCTTCTCTGAGGATTGTGTGGCAGGCAGCCTGGCTGTGCAGAATTTAGAATAAGATGGTTTTTGAATTGGTGCCTCCTGCTGGCTTGCAACCACATTTGCAAATTAACAATGTGTTTTGTAAAGACCAAATGCATAATTGCAAGATAAGCACTAAGGAGGGGTCCTGACCTCTGATAAACATGGAGTAACTGAGTAATTCCCACCAGTATTAGTACTTTCATTGTCCTTGTTAGAGTACAGGAGTACTCCTTAGGAAGTAAAGTAGGCTCTGACCTTAGAACCGTTGCTTCCTCTCTCTCTTTTTATTTTCAGGTTATGCCATAAGATTATGTCTCCAAAAGATTTAAAGAAATCATTTAGTTTTCTGAGAATCCTTTTTAAAAGGTCCTGGACTTTAAAATAAAGATTCTGTATATCAGGAGCAAGAAAGCAATATGTGTCTTAGTTTTGTTTTATCTGCCCTCCTCCCCAAGCATCTGGACAAGTCGCTTGCATTTAACAAACCCTCAGCTGGCTATATGATATGACAGACACTTGTGCTGGGATGGGAAGAGCCCAAGATGAATGTCAAATCCCCTGTCCTGGGAATACCATCATTTAAAGGGACCGTCAGACCAGCACTTCCAGTGGGTAAGGTGGAGAGAGATACACACGTGGAACAGTTGACTAGGCTTTCAAGAACACACGGAGAAGCATTTCAGATAGAACGCCGTGAACAAAGCAGTAGGGCTGTGAACACAGGAAGAGTGCAAGAGTTGAGTGTGGCTTGAAAACAGAGTCAGGGGAGATGGGAGACTGAGGGCAGAAAGACAAGTTGGAGTCACCTGGGAAAGCTGTGCCTATGATGTCACAGTGTCCTACACAGTTCCTCATCTTAGAAGATCATGCTCTTAAGAGGGTGTTGGTGCCCCAGGTAAGAGTGGTTGCTCACGTACAGCAGTGCTGAAGGAACTGAAGAGAAGAGACGGAACAGTGTTCCAGGGCATCGTGTGAAGGCCTCTGGGGACATTGCTGTTACACAGTCCCTGTTTAAAAGCATACCACTGTTTTAGACAGCACCAGAAAGTCTTCAGGATAGTGAAGTCCTGTGTGCAGTTCTCTACGTGTGCTTCGATTGTTCATTCACCTGCTAATTAGCAGATGCCTACTGTAAGCCTACCAAGGGCCAAGTTCAGGTCGGATGATACTAATGCAGCAATGGACTTGGACCAAAGACCCCCTCCCAGGTGTTGCCTTCTCAAAACAACCTAGGTTGTTCAGCAGCTGGCTTGATGACTCATGCTTGTAATAAAAAAATGTGTATTTTTAAAAAGAACAAAACTCAGTTTCAAATAATTGCCGAAGTGTGATATTGTTAATCAAATTGAATGACCTTGTAAGACTAGATTGTTTGCCTTTAGAGAACACATTTATTAGGACTGTTTTAGGATGATACATGACTCAGGAGGAGTGCTAGATGAGCAATTAAGCTGCTATGATAAATGAAAGCCAAGTCTGTCTTAGCCAGAAATTAAAAGTGGAGAAGCTACAAGCCAGCCAGTCCTCATAATTTATTCAAGACACTTTCTACTCAGCTGCAAATAAGCCTAGTTATATTAAAATTGTAATTTTATTTTTGCAGACAACTGGTAACCTAGCTCTAAAATTTAAAAATACTGTCATTTACTATGTAGCCCAGGATGGCCTGGAACTCAAGAGATCCTTCTGCCATTGCCTCCAAGTGCTGGGTTAAAGGTGTGCAGCACCAAGCTTCACGGGGCCTGTAATTCTCAAGTAAAAGCAAGATTGGTTGAAATACTGGATCTGCTTGGTATTTATAGCTACATACTTAATGCAGTAGAAAGCAACTTTAAATTTTTTTTTAATTGTTTTATTTCACATATATGAGTATTTTGCCTATGTAGATGTCTGTGGACTACATGTGTGCCTGGTCTCAGGGAGGTCAGAATAGGGTATCAGTTCCTATGGAACTGGAGTTACAGGTGGTTGTGAATCACCATGTGTGTGCTGGGAATCCAACCTGATCCTCTGGAAGAGCAGCCACTGCTTTTAACCACTTAGCCATCTCTTTAGCTCCTAGAAATTAACTTTTAATATTGGAATTTACAGATTATACATAACATTTTATAGCTTTAAGCCTCTCCCCTTCTTTTCCTTTAAAGACAAAGTCTCTCTATGTAACTCTGGCTGTCCTGGAACTGCAGACCAGGATGGACACAAACTCACAGAGATCCGCTTGCCTCTGCCTCTGGGATTAAAGGTGTGCGCCACCTCACCCAGCTTTGACTGGTTTATTTATGGTGGTACTTCTGAAAAATGAGAATTAGGGATAGACTTTTGAGGCAGGATCAGACAGAAACATCTTTCTACTTTAATTCTTTACAGTGAATGTATTTCTTTTTTAAAATTAAAATACGTGTTTTTAAATGACAAAAGGGAAAAACTGAGACGTGAGCCTCATTTTGTCTTTGTTTCTGTTAGGCATTGTCCAGTTCCTCTGCTGTAGCAGAAGACCTTGTAACTCCACTGGAACCCAGATAGCTTAGCCAGCGCATAACTAGTTCAGACACAAATTCAAAGGCTGAGGGGAAACACAAGCTGCAGATGATTTTTATACAGAATGACGTTTCAGCAGGAGCTGGAAGCTCACCCTTTCTCCTTTTCAATGGTCAGTTTGAGAACTGACCACTGAAAGGAGCTAAAAGAACTTGTCTGATACTGTGAGTCTGAGTGGGTTGCCTGGGACTGTGTTTCTGGAGGAAGCAGGTAGAAGAATTGTCACAGACCAGAACCAAGGGGAAAGGGATTTAGACCACACTGAGGGAGAGCCACTCTCAAGTGCCACCCGTAAGAGAGACTTAGAAACATCCAACTGGGAAGTTCTGGGAATACGGACCTTGGATTTTAGTGAACAGCCTGCAGTTTTTTGAAGAAATTTACCCATTTATTGAAACAGTTCATGTACCATACAGTCCTTTCACTGAAGTGCAGTTTGGAGATTTCTGATACAGTCTCAGAACGGTGCTTCCGTCCACTAGAGAGTTTGAACTTCATGCCCCATTGCCTCCACCTTGACCTTCAGGCCCAAAGTCTTACTTAGGCTCTTCTGAGTTTTAAAATGTTTTTATTTATTCTTTAAAGATTTCATTCTGTTTGTGATGTGTTTTTTTTTATTTTATTTTATGTATATGGGTGTTTTGCATGTATGTCTGTGCACTCATCTGTGTTCTTGGTGCCCAGAGAGGCCAGAGGAGGGTGTCACATCCCCTGGAACTGGATTTGTGGATGGTGGTGAGCCACCGTGGGAGTACTGAGGATTGAACCTGGGTGGGTGCTCTGGAAGATCAGCCAGTGCTTTTAGCCATTGAGCTATTTTTGCAGCCCCACAATGTATATTCCATATACCCCACTTTCCTCTCTGTCCCCCACCCCCACTCTCCCAACTTCATAGCCTTCATTTTTCCTCAATAACTCATTGTTCTTGTTAGTGCTGCCCATATACACATGGGTTTAACCCACACATATGGGTGTGCATCCACTGGAGCATGGACAGCCTTTCAGTGGCCACACCCCAAAAGAAAGATGACACTCTCTTCCTTAGTAGCCATCAGCTGCTGGTAGCTTCCCAGCTAGTGGCGGGGCTCTCACACGCCCCTCCCTGTGGTGCTGGAGTTTCGACTGTCTTGATCTTGTACAGGTAATCATAGCTGCTATGAGTTTGTGAGTGCACCAGCCATGTGGGTCCTGAAGACAACATTTCCCAGCATTTCCCCATCTTCCTCTGGCTCTTATATCGCTATCCCCTCTTGGATCATGTTCCCTGAATCTTTGAGTTGTAAGGCAGTTTGATATAGATGTCCCATTTAGGGCTGAGCACCCAACAATTACTTACTTTCAGTACTTTGACCAGTTAATGAGTCTCTGTATCTATTACTACCTACTGCACAAAGAAGTCTGCCCAGGATTGAGAGCAGTCAGATGTATGGACATAAACATAAATATTTAGAAGGCAATTTGACAATGTGATTGAGCAGAACAACAGCAGGTGCCCCACTGTGTCATTATGACCTCTGAACCCAGAGCTTTTGACCCAGTTTACAGTACCAGGCTGTCTTTGTTAGGATTTTATTGCTGTGATGAGACGCCATGACCACAGCAACTCTTATAAAGGAAAGCATTTAATAGGGGCTGGCTTACAGTTCAGAGGTTTAGTCCATTGTCATCATGGCGGGAAGCATGCAGGCAGACATAATGCTGCTGGAGAAGGAGCTGAGAGTTCTGCATCCCTGTCCATAGACAGCAGGCAGAGAGAATGAGCCACCTGGCCTGGCTTGAGCATCTGAAACCTCAAAGCCCGCCCCCAATAACACACTTCCTCCACCAAAGGCCACATCTACTCCATCAAGGCCACACCTCCTAATAGTGCCACTCCCTATGAGCTTGTTTGGGATCATTTTTCATTCAGACCACCACATAGGCACAAATGCCCTCATGGAGCAGGCCTCAAGTCCAAGCGTAATATGTCTGGCTACTTTATACCAGTCATGCCACAGTTGCACCAGTGGGTACATCTTCCTTGGCTGTCAGTATTATAGCATACTGGGTAAGTCCACAGATGCCACCAGTAGCCTGCGTGGAACCTCTGGAACAGCTCATGACCTTGTACCTATGGGTTTACCTATTTTAGACACTTCATATACCATTCAGTATGGAATAATTCAGGAAAGTTTTGTTTGTTTTATTTTTATTTTAGTCTCGGGAAATACTTAAGTTCTCAGTTTCCACCTGGCTTTGATTCTTAAGAATGCATTTAAATTTCCTAACTCCAGTCTTGTTCCTCATTTCCTGTTCAGACACATGCTATTTGTCCACCCAAATTATAAACTGGTTTCATAGTTTATCTATTCTTGGACTTCATTTTTTCTCTTTGTGTGTTTAGACACACCCATGCTGTGTATGTTTAGACACACACATGCTGTGTATGAGTACTTCATTCCGCTTAAGGCTAGATAATATCCGTGATGTAGATGTGACACATTTTGTTCATCCTTTAGTCAATTTGTGGACATTACTTTTTGTTTGGCCTTTTTGGCTGTTAATGGAAAAATCTCAGTTGTGAATGGAAAAAACTCAGGTTCAGTTTTTTTTGGAGAGGGGGGTTGTTTGCTTTTTCGAGACAGGGTTTCTCTCTGAAATAGCCCTGGCTGCCCTGAAACTTGCTTTGTAGACCAGGCTGGCCATGAACTCACAGAGATCCACCTGCCTCTGCCGCTGCCTCTGCCTAAGTGCTGGGATTAAAGGCGTGGGCCACCACCACCTGGCTTCAGGTTCAGGCTTTAATGTGGACAGATGGTTTCCAGTTCTCTTAAGCATGTACCTTAGGGGTAAGCTTGGCAAATAATACGATAGCTCTGTGTTTGTCATCTCGAGGAGTTGCTGAACTGTTTTCCTAAATGATTGTGCCATTTTATTTCCCATCAACATATGTGGGTCTAACTTGTAGATCTTCGCTAACATATGTTGCACTCTGCCTTTAATTATAACCAAATCAACACTGGATGTGAAGCGCTGTATCTCATTGTGGTTTCAATTTACATTCTCTAATGAATGATAATCTTGAGCATCATTTTATTGTTTGGGCCATGTTTAATATGGTAATTTTGAAACACCAGAAGCATCCATATGTTTTTCACTCAAGTCAGCAATGACTAGTAAATCTGGCCACTTTGGGTGTAATTATGTATGTATACTTACACCGGTGTTCACCTCTTCCTTTATCTCTGAGTGATGTATAGGAACAAAGGTGGTTGGTTTCTCTATAGAAGTACATAGAGCTCGCAGTAATTGAGGAATAATAAAATGCAAGTACAAGATAATACTGAAGTGGCAAAGCAGAGTCCTGGGGTGATACAGCTCAGTGCTCTACAGTACAGTCACACAGTGATCTTTTGTAGTACCCAAAGAAAATACTAGATTTCCTGATTTTTATTTAGACTAAGAATTCAGCTTCATTGGCTTTTAATATACTGAGCTACAACAGGGTGGATGGAGAGAGTGAGGTGGGGGTATCACTTTTGGAAGAGTTAATTCAAAATATTTTTTACCAATGATCTGTATGTATGAAAATGTCATAATGAAACCCATTATTTTATACGCTAGCTAGAAAATTTAGTTTAAAAAATCAGTTTTTACATATAGGTATGTACAATCAAGGTTTGAAGGCCTCTAACATAGTCAGTAAACAAAGTAGCTAAGTATAGTTGAGAGTTAAAATAAACTTGCATTACTTGCTCATTTAATGCCTGAATTTCATTCAGCAGGAAAAAATGACTCCATGTAAAATTGTGATATCTTTTGTTTCTATGGATCTGACTAAGATTTGATTGAAAGCACACAACTGACTATTTTTGAAAATGATGTTTGAGCTCTTATTTTACATATAGCTTTCGTCTTGAGTGTGCTGGGATTTATGTAATAGTTACTAGCATTTTAATACTTTGACTGCCATTGTAATTAGTGCTTCTAAACTGTTCTCTATTGTGGAAAGCAGTCATCTCATTGTTAAAGGCCTTATTTTACTCTTTTGCTTTTATTTATAACTGGGTGATAGAATACTAACCTACATTAAAAAATACTTTATTTTTTATTTTACAATGAAGTTTTCTAAAATGTGCTTTATTGTTATCACTGACCGACCTAGTGAAATTAGCATCTTCCTTCTGTCTATTAGGTTATTGCTTCTTGGGTGAAATTTAATGAATATTAATAACTCAGTTCAACAGGAGATAATTTATTAGAGTTTTACACATTTCCATTTTTATGTTATTTGTTTTCCGTGTGCTTTATGCACCATACATCTTTTACTTCAGGTTGATTAATAACTGCTTTTTGTTTTTTACATTATTATGCATTTTCTATACAAGATGTCTTCATATTTTTATTTGTACTGACTAAAATATGCAGTCATATAAATGAGGTGTAAACAGAAAAGAAGTGGTTTCTAACCAGAAGTTTCTGGTAATTCGTGTAGTGGATATGGTGTTTCATTTCATACCCATCCTGTTACCTCATGATATCTTTGTTCTCAGTTGTTGGAGCCAGAAAGATTTGACAAGCTTGTGACGAAGTCTTTGATAATCTTTAATTCTGTTGTACCAGTGAACTGATGACAGGCGGTAGCTCTTGGTTTTTTGTTTTTGTTTTTGTTTTTGTTTTTTTGATATGAGTCTCACTATATAGCTTTAGCTGTCCTGGAACTTACTATACAGATCAGGCTGGCCTTGAACTTAAAGAAATCCTCCTGCCTCCCAAGTGTCATGTGCCTGGCTGACAAAGAGTGACTCACTTCACTTCCTGACCCCTTTGCAGGCTGTAGAGTCGTTGCTGGTTAGTTCTTTGATTAGTTTGTGTAAAGTAGCAGCAGTAATGTCCAATGCTGCCGAAGTGCTTATTATCTCTCTAGTGACTTGTGATAATTCAGCTCTCACAATACTGGGATAATAGAATGATACGAACTCCACTTTACAGATGAAGAAGCTAAGTCACAGGAAGACCACACTATAACAACCAGGTGAGAGTTGTAAGATTCCAACCCTGGGAGTCTGTGCCCAAGCTCATGCTCCTGACCAAGATGCTGGTTCTCTTGTTTTTCAGCATTCTCCTTAGCTGCAAAGTGGTGTTCTGTGCCTAGACCAGCATCTTCTCTGTTTTATTCTTCCAGAAACCTCACTGCCCAGACTTCCTCTCTTTCTTTCCAACTTCTAGTCTCCAACTGTGGTTGTCCTCACAGAAGGGATGAAAATGAGGTTTATAAGTTGCAGCAGGTGAGGAAGCTGACCCTCCCCTCTACCAGCTGCAGCAGGGGGAGAGCAGGCCCTGCACCTCATCTAGGCAGCACAGCAGAGCTGACCCTATGGACAGGGGCGTGGGTGAACCTGCCCTGAGAACATGAGCTTGGGAGATCTAGCCCCGCCTCTCATCTGCTATGGTAGCAGGAGGAGGGAGAGAGGGAACCCTCCAGCCCCCTACCCCTGCCCTTCACTGCCTGTGGCAGTTGGGAGAGCTGGCCTTGAGTTCATAAGAATGGGAGAGCTGGCCCTGCCCCTCACCAGCTGCAGCTCCTGGACCTCACCTGGGCAACACAGTAGAGCTGGCCCTGATGATGTAGATGGGGGTGAGCTGGCCTTACTCCTTGCTGCATAAGATGAAGTAGCTGGCTGGAGAGCTCACCCTGGTGGTAAGGATGGGGGAGAGCTGGTGGGCTGACCAACGTTTCAACTACCCTGCCCAGAACCATGGCTATGAGTTGGCCCACCCCAACATCCACTCCATCTATGACCTGCTGGAGCACGTGAAGGGGAGCATCCTGCAGATCCAAAGCTGCAGGATCTCCATGACACAGGGCAACAAGAGGATAGCCAAGTCTCAGTGAGGGCTCAGTGTTGATGGTATAACAGAAACCAAGGACCTCAAACCAAACCAGTGACTTTTTGCAGTGAACATTTGCAGTTAAAGATATATGGACAAAAGGGCTTACTTTGTGACTCACTGTGTCACACTGCAGCTTCCATGACAAGATTTTCCTTTCTTTTTAAAATTCTCTCTTAAATTTTATTTTATTTTGGGGGGGGGTGCAAGGGCAGAGGGTGGATGCGAAGGGTAGGGGAGATGAATGGAATCAAGATGCATGATGTGAAAGACACAAAGAATAACTGAAAAGAAAGTTAAAGAATAAACAACAGTTTTAACTGCCGTACTCAGAGGCCTTGAAGCAGTGTCATCTGTGCCGAGGCACTGAGTGGATTCTGTTGACTGTTGACGCACAGTCTTCAGCCCGACAGCGTAAGTCAGTCTCCAGGACTCACCTGGTATAAGGAGAGAACTGACTCCCAAACACTGTCCTCTGACCTCCGCACAAACACTGACACACGCTCACCAAATGTTATAATAAATCATTTCTCAAAGACTAGGACCTAACTTCTGTTCGCTTTTGGCTTTATAGTTTTCTTACACAGTTTTAGTGGGTATGTTCTGATACTTAAATTAATTCACTTAACTGTTTATCAGAGCCTGCTATTCACTTCTTCAGTCATGGATGAATCCATGGTGAAAATGAAAGTCCCCAACTTGATGAAGCTTATACTATACAGTCGTATCAGATGTTAGTCAGATAGTCACACAAGTGTGTAATACACATTGCTAGAGGTGCTGTGATAGAAAAGAAACGAGGATCAGTTGGGATGGGGGAGGATTTAGGAAGGTTCCCTAAGGAGAGTGGCATATGGCTGAGACCATAAGAGATGGAGGGCAGAAGTATATTCCTGAAGGAGGCTCACGTGCAAACCCTTTGAGAGAGACGCTCCTAAGTTACTGAAAGAAGAGGACATTTGAAACCGTGACTGGATGCCCCTGCGGCTGGAAGGAAGAGTGGGACTGGTGAGGTGCCCGGGCTTTGTGGTGGGAATTCCTGGAGGTTAAGTAGGGGAACAGCATGGACAGGTTGGAATTGAGAAGGTTTGTTCTTGCTGCAGTGTGGAGAACAGTTGAACCAGCATGGTCGGGGGCATAAGGAATGCCCTAGAATCAACTAGGGATTTCTGAGTCAACTGTGGATAGTAAATTCAATTCCAAATCCTATGCACTTCTGAGTGAACGAAAAGAATGTATCAGAAATGATAACTCAGCCAGGCTCTATTAACAGTGATTTTTTTTTTATTTTTTTTGGTCTTGAGTAATTGACAAAGCAATATTTTCAGAGAAAAGTAAGATAGGACACAAAAGGAAAACAAAGACTGTAATTAGGACAGAATGGACTCTACTCTTGGTAATTAAAGGGTAATATTTTAAATTAAATTTAAAATTGAGAGCTGAGGGTGGTGGCCAGCAGTAGAACATTTTCCTAGTTATGTACAACAACACCTTGGGTTTGTCCTCAGCACTAAAGGGAGGAAAATGTAACTGGAAAACCAGACAGGCATCAAAATGTATCCAGTGACAGTGTCTCAGTGATGTGTGTGTGTGTGTGTGTGTGGTGTTGTTGTTGTTGTTATTTTAACCTTTGCTATGTATTTCCTGGGGGGGATTATATTACATATAATCCCTTTTTCATATATGAATAGTTACTCTTTTTTTTTTTCTTTTTTTCTTTTTTTTTTTTCTTCTTCGACACAGGGCTTCTCTGTGTAGCTTTGCGCCTTTCCTGGAACTCACTTGGTAGTCCAGGCTGGCCTCGAACTCACAGAGATCCACCTGGCTCTGCCTCCCGAGTGCTGGGATTAAAGGCGTGTGCCACCACCGCCCGGTTTACTCTTTTAAACCGTCTATTTCTTTACAGTTTAGCTCTTAGAAATTAGAAGTGAGATAGATACGCACAGCAAATTAAGGGGGTATCAGCTCACTGAGGTGCTCTGCTGTCAAGGCTAAATTCTCGAACTATGCAGGGACTGTTTTTTACTTTGGGAAATGGTTTACTATTGAATTTTTTAGTGTGTTTCTTTTAGGAGTCATGTTAAAAGCACTGGGAAAACGTGGGTTGATTGAAAATGTCTGTATAAGATTTCTGTGTTGTGTACTTACAGAATCAGTAAAGAATGAACTGGAAAGGAGCTGGTGGTGTGAGGGCGACGCTGAGGCGTCATTA
The DNA here is from genome assembly GCA_902168425.1 of Peromyscus attwateri. Classification (NCBI taxonomy): domain Eukaryota; kingdom Metazoa; phylum Chordata; class Mammalia; order Rodentia; family Cricetidae; genus Peromyscus; species Peromyscus attwateri. Next base: position 24,372 of record CABHPP010001296.1, read on the forward strand.
CTGAATCTGTGGGAAATGTCAGTGTTGACTCCATGATGAATCCGCGTTCTTCCCCACTGCCTCAAGCCAAGGAAAGTGAGAGTAAGAACAGGACTGTGGGGGATTGTGTGTGCTGTGCTGTGTCTCAAAGTCGGCCGGCAGCAGCTCACGGTATACTTTATCTCTTACACCAGTGGCAGATATTTCAGACACATCAGAAGGTACTCTTGATTCAGTGTCTCTGGCAGTGTAATAAAAGGTGGGGGAGAAGTTTCCATGGTCTCTAATAAGCAATATATCAATGAGCCCTGTCAGGTTCTATGAAAAGGTCCACAAGATGATTTATTACATTAATTACTGTCGTGCGGTTTTCATGCTGTTAAGCCTACAAATGCAGCCACATTCTAAAGTTGATTTAAGAATATATTTCAGCCAGGATGAAAGTGCTCTTTATTGTGATTAATATCATACAATATTTATTCTCTTGTTCTCCTCTTCTTTTGCCTTTGCTTTGGAATGCTCAATTTCTTTCCATGAGTAGAAATTAACCTTGAGATTTAAGCTTTTCCTAATTTATTTTTATACCTGTTGGACGATCTCCTTTTTGCCTTTTAGTGTCTTACTTTGTTAATTTAAAAAGCCAACATTTTCAGAAGAGAGAATTCTACGATTGTACCTTGTTTAATTCTATACTGAACTCAGTCAGGCACCATACCTCATCTCATAGTGACACCATAAACTTGGGGAACGGATGGTCTTCCAAAAAGCTGTTTGAGATATAAACTCCAGTTCACAACTGCCCGTAGTGAAGTATTTACTTATTCATGAATGGCTTATAAAAAGGCTTAGAAAAAATAGCAAATGTTTTGCTACAAAAAAGCATAAATAGTGGAACTCAGTTGAGAATAAAAGACTGGTGTTTTTTGTTTGTGGTACTGGTGATCAAACCCAGGATTCATTCTTGGCAAGTGCTCTGTCATTGGACTACATCTCCAGCTGAGATAGGTAGATGTGGGCTCAGTGCATTGGAACACATTTTCTAAAGGGTTGAACTTGATAAAGTGTGTGCCCAATACTGTATACTTCTCAGTCTGTCTTATTTAACTGTCATACAACTCTTAAGAGGTACAATTTATAACCACTTCAATTGAAGATACTAAGGCTTAGGTTTAAAAAGACTTTATTTTATGTAGCTCAGCTCAAGCAGTGCTTCTAAGATTTGAAAAGGATTTTATATTGGCAAAGATCTATTAACCATTGACCACACTACCTGTATCAGGTGGATGGGGCCTAGTAGATGGGATTTTAAAATGGTCTTGTAGTTAGGTAAACAGTGTTTAACTTAAGAATGATTCCAAGGGCTGGAGAGAGAACTCAGTGGTTAAAAGTATGTACTATTCTTGCAGAGTTCAATTCCCAGCACTCCAAACTGCCTGTAACTCCAGTTCTGGAGGATCCAGTAACCTCTGCTGGCCTCCACAGGCACTACAGTGACGTGCATAAACCCAGTAATACAAAACACACACACATACGAAAAACTAAAATGAAATAAGTAACAAGGATTCCAGAGAAGGAAGGAGACCTCTTCCTGAACCAAGATAACGTGATCTCGAAGCCATCATAGTACAGAGACCCTGTCTCCAAAACAAACAACAAACAAAACTTCCCCAGTGTTTAGCAACTGTCTTGCCTGGGAAGTGACAATATCAGACTCTAGCCCTACTCTGCAGGCAGCCTGGCCCGTAATGCATCTGAGACAGAGCTTGGTCGTAGGCTTCCTGGGAGGAAGAAGAGACCTTTCCAGGCACTCAAGTGTGCACTCATGGACCGCACCTGTATTAGAACCATCTGGTGACTTGTTAAAAATTAGACTCCTACACTCTGATAGCCATAAGTTAATTCTGTGCGGTGGTATCTCACCCCCACCTTTCAGCATACATCTTCATGGTCTGATTTAATTCATATATAGGTAACTACTGGCACATATAAGAGAGAAACAGGCTTTTTCCTTGCATGTCAGACTCCTGTGTTGATTTAATAAACACTACAAAATTTTGTGCTTCCTTTGTTTTTCCTAAATTTATGTTGAGGAAATTCTACAGAGGTTTTGGAATCACATGGTGCACCCACCCAGGATGATAAGCAGATGATGGATATCTTTGAGTGATTTCTACTTCAGTAAAAGACACCATCAAAAACAAACTAGACTAACAGTACTGTTTCTAGTTCTTGAAGCACATGCATGAGTGTGTGTGTGTGTGTGTGTGTGTGTTTGTATAATGTGTTTTACTACAACTGAAAAAGATGAACAAAGCATGGGAATAATTTGTTGGTCAGATAGCCACAGTGGAAGAGGCCTGGCTTCACTTAGTGACGTTAACAGTCCTAGAAAGTAGCTTGGGTTTAAAGCTCTAGCAAAAGGGCAAAAGGTGGGCAAGGAACAGGCTTAGAAGAGAAGGAAGCCAATGACTTTTTTTTTTTTCCGATTATTAATTGATCCATGCGGGATGGACCAATCATCGATCGGATCAATAGTGACGTCAGCAGTCTCCAGGCAGGTCGGGATCCGAACCGGCCAGCCAATGACTTTTTAATGTCAATTATAAAATCACCGCAGTTTAGTTTCTACAGTTAAGGCAACCATAGCTTACTATTATGGATATTAAACTATTGCTATTTTCAAAATGAAGCACAAATGTTGCCAAGTAAGTTTTTATAGCCACTAACAAATAAAATTGAGGTTTCCTGTTTCCTAAGACTGTCAAACAGGGATCTTATTTCTCCAACATAGAAAGTCATAAGAAATGTGTTTCTCTCAAACAAAATATATCTATGAAGAGGTAAGTACCTCACATTATAATACCAGTTTATCTTTAACGTGAAGATCAGAAAGGGGGAGGGGCTGGCATTGTCTTTTATGGTTACATAGATTCCAGTACAGACTTTGTTAAAACATTGTTATCTTATCCTAATACGATAAAGATGTTATCTTGCAGCAATTTTTGTTGTTGTTTTGGGTTGGAGTTCTTTGAAATCGTTTTACTATATAGCCTGGGCTGGCCTTGACTCACAATCCTGGCCTCAGCTTCTAACTGGCTTACAGACTTGTACCGCCATGCCCGGCAAACAGTTTGTTGTGATGGCTGGTAATTCTAATTTCCTACGGAAATATCCCTGGGGAAAACTACCAGAGCCTCTTATGTCATTTCATACCATTATTATGGATAGTCAACACCACCAGCCCGGACCACAGCTTACTGTTAACAGTCCTAAAAAAGGATCAAGTGAAGTCTGATTGTGACACCACAGATTTAAACGAGTGATCCTTGCTTTGTTCTTCCTGCCTTCTAAATGCAGTCAGCATAGGTGATCTGGAGTGAACTACGAAATTACAGTTAGCTCAGTGACTTTCCTTTGACCCTGAGTGCTGACTCAGCCCACCAACGTTGGTCTGTTGAGCGCTTTTACTTCTCAGATGCCCTTCCAGACTGAACAAGGCATCGACATCGAAGGAGTCAGCTGTGCAGAGGGAGACAAATCTAAAATGAGCACACACTGATGATGATAGGCACTAGAAGGCAGTAACAGCAAGAAGGAGTCAGGGACAGCAGAGGTGGGAAGATGGCTCTAGATTTATTTACTTACTTAGAAAGTACTTCTGTCAGATGTAACATTTGGGGGTTCTTTGTGCCCAGCATAGTCTCCATGGTCACCCCGCTGGTCTAGTTTTCTCCCTATACAGAGGTCAGTGCTTGGAATTCATGAGCATAAGCTGCTTCTTCTCATCTTTGCCTTTTGCTCAAGCAGCTTCTTCAGGGACGCTCCACTCTTCTCTGCTGCTTAATCAAATGGTACCGGCCTTCCAGAACATCGTCCCCTCCCTCCATAGATTAAAGATAGAGGACGCGCCCTTACAGCTCCAGCTGGAAGATCTCAGCTCCAACAGAACACACAGCAGTTCACAGGGCCGTGGCCTGTGAAACTAGCTGTCTGTGCATTGCTGACCTCTCTAGCTGGGGTGTCTTCTCACAACTGTTAAGGCTTTGTCTTTTTTCCCCACAGAAATTCTTCAAATGCTCAGGGCTTAATGGTACTCCTGAGTGTGTATTCATTATTGATTCCAACCTCAGCTTCCTACATGTAAATCAGCTCACCAGATATTTTATTTTTCAAATTTAAAATACATTCTTACTTAATAAGCTCATGGGCTTATTGTTCACTAGTTTATAGAGAATTAGAACATTACTAAGTGAAAAGTACTCTTTGTTTTACATGAGAATAATAGGAGAAGTAAAACCTCAGGTACTGTTCACTCTCGCTGCAGATGCATTGCTTTAATAACAGCACGAAGGGATGTCATAGCTAAGTGTGCTTGTTTAATTGGATGCAGCATCAATAGAGCAAACGTGTCTGGATTTAAATCTATCATAGACGTCTTCAAATTAAATGAGAACGTAAGATACTGCTCTAATTATGTGTGTTTCCATGCCATTTCCTAACAAGGGAGGGAATAATTGGATTAATGGAGCATGGACAGGGTGTAAACACTACTCTGGCTGTGGGGAACTGGGAAGTGTTCTGGACAGCTGACTACATTTGCTAAAAAGACTAGCACTTGGGCTAGTCTACTAAAGATTGACTCTGGTTACTGCCCTCCTACTAGATGACAAATCCATAAAACAAGAGCTGTGTAGATTATGCTGGTAGACCACTTAGTTCCTGACCTGTCACTTGGTGTTAAAGTGAGGTGGCCCAGCTCAGCTCTAGAGAGGGAAGGAGAAGGCTGAGGTTTCAGGCTGCTGCCCAGGTGGGTGGGCAGGTGCTGGCTGAGTGGAAGATGAAGCTTTGTAGGCTAGCTCCTTAGGTCCTAAGTTACATGCTAGGTCTCAGGACATACATACTGATGAGCCTGTTAGGCACATAGGCTAGTGGAAGCTGTAGGAGACATTATTTTCATCCCTGCTCACTTATTTACTCGATTCAAATACTTGATCTAGGGCAGCAGTTCTCAACCTGTCGCATGTCACATAGCCTACATATCAGATACTTATAATATGGTTCATAACAGTAGCAAAATTGCAGTTATGAAGGAGCAATGAAATAATTTTATGGTTTGGGGTCACCCCAACATGAAGAATTGTATTAAAGGGTCGCAGCACTAGGAAGGTTGAGAACCACTGATTTAGGGACTGGGGATATGGCTCACTTGGCAAAGTGCTTCCATGCAAACCTGAGGACCTGAGTTCAGATTCCTAGCACTAGTGTAAAAAGTCGTGTATAGCATTGTGTACTCATAATTCCATTTCTGCAGAGGCAGAGACAAGAGGATCCCTGGGACTAGGGTAGCCAGGCTCGCAAATTGGTGAGTTCTAAGTTCAGTGAGGAACTCTGTCTCAAGAGATTAAGTGGAAGAGCTGGGGAGATGGCTGAGTGGATAAAGGGTTGACCACACAAGAAGGAAAACCTGAATTTGAATGCCTGGAACTAAGTCTGGGTGTGGTGTGTTCGTGTAAAACCCCAGTCCTTTTGCAGTGAAACGGAGAAGAGTTCCCAGCTGCTTGCAGGCCAGCTAGCCACTCCATGTGGTGGTGAACTGTCTTATGGTGAAGAATTGAAACTCAAGATTGTCCTCTGACCTCTGCATGTGCACCCACACTCATGCAGATGAGTGTGCACACATCACACACAAGTATAATGTGAGGAGCATTGAAGAAGCTATTGACGGTCAAGCTCTGGCTATACCAAGTACTGTGCACATACACCTGCACATATTGTGCACATGAACAGGTACACACAGATCCAAAAACTTGCTCTGACTAGAAGAAAATCATTTGTGTCCTCATGTTCTTGACTGCCGTACTCTGCTTTGTTAACTTTTCTCGGCCTTTGGGTTTCTGTGTACTGTGATGCTGGATTTATGTCCAGTGGAACGTCATACTGCCACGAGGATGAAGTACCTGCAGATACACAACAGTGGGTGAAGCCGAGAAAAAAGAAGCCAGATGCCCAAGATTCCATGCATAGGCATTATAGTAATAGGCCAGCCCAACTATATTTCAAGTCAGGAGAGCGGTTTTCTTGGTGCTAGGGGATGATGGAAGAAGGAATTCTTCCAAGTGGTTACTAGATTCACAGGTCAAAATTGTGTGCACATAATGACTATATTCTGTGTATGTTATACCTAATAAAGTTTTTTTGTTTCTGTTTTTTGTTTTTGTTTTGTTTGTTTGTTTTTTCGAGACAGGGTTTCTCTGTGTAGCTTTGGAGCCTGTCCTGGAACTCACTCTGTAGACCAGGGTGGACTCACAGAGATCCGCCTGGCTCTGCCTCCCAAGTGCCGGGATTAAAGGCGTGCGCCATCACCGCCTGGCTCCTAATAAAGTTTTAAAAGGAATGAAGCAGAAACTTTTCTGGAGACTGATGCATGATACTTGTAGTTGGTTTGTATTTCCTATTGATTTTCTCTGGTCTTACTTGATTTTGTTATTAGCTGAGAACTTATTACTTATATTGGGTTTGAAAACTGTTTCTTTGCCCTTATTTATACAAAGTGAATGAGGGTGTCTTCCCTTCCAGCTGTCTCCTGTGGTGCATTCCAAGCTGCCTTAGAAAAGACAGCGGCCATGCTGCAGCTCACTAGGGCTGCTTTCCTGCAGATGCAACTTCTGCTTCTTAAACTAAGCTTGAGACCCAGCAAACAAGAAAGCAAGCCTTGGGCCGGGCGGTGGTGGCACATGCCTTTAATCCCAGCACTCGGGAGGCAGAGGCAGGCGGATCTCTGTGAGTTCGAGGCCAGCCTGGGCTACAGAGTGAGTGCCAGGACAGGCACCAAAGCTACACAGAGAAACCCTGTCTCGAAAAAACCAAAAAAAAAAAAAAAGGCAAGCCTTGCAAACAAGATGAGACTGAGGATGGATTGAGGAGGTCAGCTCAGAGTAGGTTCTTCCAGAGCTGAAATGTGGCAGAGACAGAGAGGAGAGCCGGCCACCTGGTCAGGGAGCTGTGTCCTGTGATGACAGCATTACAGTGCTCCTCACCAGGTCATGGCTGCCCCATGCTTCATGTCCAGTGTACTTGGCTGTTTGCTACATACCCTGAAATCATCGCTCTTCAATTGACACACAAAAGTTTTCAAATCAAATTTCAATTCATTTTTGTAAAAGGAGGTAAAAATACCAAATATTTTACAAACTAAAAATGAGTGTTGGCTAAGTAGAGTTGGTATCTCATGATGGGATCTGATGGCAGTTACTGAGTACCTTGCAAATACAAGCACACTGAAATGAGTGAAATTTTAAATCTCTAGTTTATCTGGAGTGTTTTGTTAGTTCTACAATATTCCAGCTTAAAGATTCAACTGCCCTTATCCAACATCCCCTTGGGAAATCCTAGTTTGTAGCACCTTGGTTCAGACTCCAAAGACAGTTTCTAATGGCAGATCTTATCTGTTAGGATTTTTAATAGGAAGTGCTAGGATTTGATCGTTGATTGATAAATTATACCTCTGAACAGGTACTGTAGTGGATTTCAGGTGACGGTGCTGCAGGCCGCAAGAATATATTATAGAGATGCAACTGTATATAATAAAGCTATACCTAGAAAGGCCAAGGAGTTTTTCTAGAGGGAAGCCATTTATCGGGGAATATTTGGTGTTATTCAGCTTTTAATGTTCATAAAATTCTTGCTATGAATTTCTTGTGCTCATAATTCCCCAAGAACAGTATGTGTGAACCACTCCTTGGGCATATACACTCAAAGTACTTAGATAAGGTCACATAGTCGAGGCCTTCTGCCTCAGGGCTCCCTCCCTGCTCCCTTTTTAGCATTTGAATTGGGTGTCTGCCTTTTGCAAATATCCCCTTTAGCTACATCCAAAGATAGGGCCATCTCCAAACAAAGCATCCAAGGACAAGCAGATGAACAGAATAGCTGGCCAGACACCCTCCCCTGCCCCCCAGGTGCCTGAAGCCCCTGAACTAAGGTAAAACATTTGAGGACAGCCTCCTAGGTGCATAGCTTTGCTTCTTGTGCAAATCAAGCTCAGATCTCCCCCTCTTGCAGTCCTAGAGCAACTTCTTAGAACAAGGAGTTTTTTGCATGACCAGGTGCAGTAAAGACTGGAGCAGAATTCCTGGTCCAGTCAGAGTCTCGTGGCCAGAGAGAAGAGAACAAGGCAGAGTTTCTGTAGATGGTAGGGCAGACTGGCTCAGGCTGAGGAGTAAGGAGCAAGGAAAAGTTTTGCAGACTATAGGTGGACTTGAATCAGGTCAGGAGAGGAGAAGAGGGAGGAAAGATGGAGGACGAAGGAACAGGGGATGAAGATGAGATCGAAAGCATAAGAGCTTAGTTATTAGAGGACAGAAAAAGAAGGGACAGAGAGGAACTGAATGTGAGGAGGAAATTGAAGCTGTATAGATAGCATTTTGTCTTAGAAAAATAAACAGACAAAAGAGCGTGGTGTACATAGATACTTTTCCCTCAGATAACACCACACCGGACATAGCGTCTTCCCCAGGACTCTGGGAAAGATTTTCTCAGGGCAGGCCCCTGGGAAAATTCCGATAACAAGGTATACAGACTCAGTCTAAGAGCTCATTTGAGTGTTGAGGGGCTGGAAATCTTTTCCCTGAAGTTGCCTGTGAACGTTTATTTCCTGGAAAGCCTTTGAAGTTTGCAGACTGCTTTTAGATATTTGCATAAGCAGCCAAAGCAAACCTGTGCTAGCCTCTGACTTCACATGCGAACAGGCAAGGGGACCAGCTGCTGAAATGTCACATTCAACTCTGCTTCTTTGTTTTTAGTGGAAAGAGAAGGTGGTCTGTGTTGTTAATATGTGAACAATTTCAACTACAAAAAGAGGCAACTGAAAGTTAAGCTGTTGAAACAGAAAGTCTCTTTGTGTCCTTGAATTTTGGAGATGACATCTCTCCAGTGTGCCTGTTTACATAATGAAATTTGGAAATCTGTCTTAGAATTGCCATTTAAAAATAACATGGTTATTCATAGATATACAGTAATATATGGTAATGCTTTATAAAAAGTAGTGTGTTCTATGAATAAACTCCAGTATATTAAAAACTTTCCATTATTGGGTATAGTAATTACAGAGACTTCCACTGAGCAGTCTTACAAATTAATCTGAAATTTTTCCTATTAGATATTTTCAATAAACAAAATGCTATTGCCTTATACTCAAGAGTCTTAAGTTGTATTTTTTTGTTGTTTTAAATTAACTTCTGTGTTCCCCTCTTAAAAATCACTATGAAAACCAACTTCATTGCATAGCAGTAGGTAGACTGGTTTTCTGTTGTGTAATTCTATTGGGTTTCTGAGTTTTGTCCAGACCACATCTGACATACAGAGCAGGTGGTTTTTTAAACCAAGTATTTTTATTAGTAATGTTAAGGTTTCAAGTTTAAATTAAATGTTACTGAAATGAAACCACTTAAATAGTGTTTCTTAACCTTTTTTTAAATGGGCAAAATGGAGTTTCCTACACAGGACACAGGCATAGAACTTGACTTTTCTGAGTCAAGGTATGCTTTGAACTTGAGACCCCTACCTCCTGAGGGCCTTCCTAAGGAGCAGGAATTACAGGCCTGAGCTGCTAGAACTGTGTTTACCTGGGAATGCTTTTGAGTCTCATCATGAGCATAGAGGTACTGGTTAAAATGCAGATTCACCGGTCGGTGGTGGCACATGCCTTTAATCCCAGCACTCAGGAGGCAGAGGCAGGCAGATCTCTGTGAGTTCAAGGCCAGCCTGGTCTACAGAGTGAGTTCCAGGAAAGCGCAAAGCTACACAGAGAAACCCTGTCTCAGAAAACCAAAATAATAATAATAATAATTTTAAAAAATGCAGATTCATAGGCTTGCGGGCAGGTAGCCTGTATTTGGCCAAGCATTTTAAGTCTGAAGCATAGTACAGTGTGAAGCCTGCTACCTTGGAGCAGTGCTGCTTAATGGATGGTCTAGAGCTTGTACCGCAAGTCCTTCAGGCAGAAGGTAAATAATAAATCAAGAAAACAAACTGAACCAAGATAGGCCCTTTCTTTCACCTCAGTTATAAAGTTCATGTTTAATTATCCTCTTGTTACTGTGAAGTTTAGTCCTGGTTTTCCATTAAATTACCAGGTTGATTCTTATCACTTAATTACATACAAACTGTTTTGCTATCCATAAAGAATACTTAAAAATTGTGTTGACCTGAATTCTTACAGAAGAGCAAGTATCAAATGAACTGCCATCATTTTATTTCCTTCTAAAAAGGCTCTCAGTGATGTGTTAGTGGAACCAGTGCCCCCTCCAGTTTCACAAATGAAGTGATTTTACCAGCTGGGGAGGGGATGCCTTCATGCTACATAGGACAGATAGCACATCTCTGCCCCACATTTTTCCTCCAACCAAAAGACTACGTGCAGTGTCACCCTGTCTACAAACCTCACTCACTAAGCTAGGCGCCAGTGACTCAGAGCTAGCAAGGTGGCTCCAGAGGATAAAGGTGTTTGCCGTGTAAGCCCGAGGACCTGAGTTCTATCCCCGGAACTGTGTAAAGGTGGAAGGATTTGCACCTACACTCACTCACACACATCATACACACACACACACACACACACCACAATAATAACAAAATTTAATGTTTTAACAAAGAAGTTCTCTCTGGTCATGGGCCACATTTTGTCCAGTACATTTGTGAAACTGAATTTGGCTTCAATAGCGCGACAATGCTTTCAATACTATTTATCGCTGTCCTCTCAAAATTGATCCGTCTTTCCCGTTTCATTATAAAAGGAAACTTTATTTCAGAGTAGCAAGTGCATTGTCTGAACTCATCAACACCCTCTCTGTCCCTCCCCTCCCCCATTTGTTGCAGACCAGGATGAAAGAGCAGCTGAGCTCAGCAGGGAGCAGAATGAGAAAACCATCCGGAGCACGCAGACTGCGCTCCGCAATTTCCGGGAGTTCCTCATCTCCAAGTACCCTTCAGAAACCAGAGAGATCTATGTCATCCCTTGCAAGGAGCTAGATGCCTACCTTGCCTCCTTCTTCGTGGATGCCAGGCAGAAGGATGGGTCGGAGTACGAACCCAACAGCTTGGCGAACTACCAGTGTGGGCTGGAGCGGTACCTGAAGGAGCACCGCTATGGCTACAGCATCACCAGGGACAAGGAGTTTAAGCGTTCCCAGGAGGCCCTGAAACAGAAGCAGATTGAGCTCCGCTGCAAAGGAAAAGGGAACAAGCCACACAAGTCCATGAAGCTCACCTTTGCCGACGAGCTCATATTGCGGAAGAGAGGACTGCTGAGCCGATATAACCCCGAGGGTCTGCTCAACCTTGTCTGGCTTAACAATACAAAAGCTTTTGGGCACTGCACAGGCTTCCATGGATCCACCTTGAAATGGGGTGACATCCGGCTCCGGGTCACAGAAACTGGGCTCGAGTATTTGGAATGGATGGGTCAGGACACCGGTGATCTGAATGCCAAAACCAAGAGAGGAGGGACAGACTCACGAGTCTATGCCACCCAGCATGCCCCACAGACTTGCCCAGTGCAGGACTATAAGGAATATGCCCAGCGGAGGCCTCCGGCCATGCGCTATGAGGATGCCCCCTTCTACCTGTCCATCAAGCCAGTTGTGAACTTGGCGGCTCTGCACTGGTACAATTGCCAGGCCCTTGGCAAGAACAAGCTAGCTAAGATGGTGAAAACCATGTGCGAGAAGGGCAACATCCCGGGCAGGAAGACCAACTTCAGTGTCTACCAGAGCTGCAGCACCTTGTCTGAGGCCCAGAGCAACCAGCTGGTCCTCATCTGCAACAACCTGAGCCAGCAGGCCGCCCAGTCCGTGGCGGGCCACTCCAACAGCGGCAGTTTCGTTGTCTCCTCTTATGACTCTTCCTCAGACACAGCTTGACCAGGTGGCTTGCGCAAGACCTCACTTTGGTTTCTGTGTCCCAAGAAACTGTCACTGTATACTGCATTTCCTCGCCTTTCACCTGCCCTCAGTGTTAACTTTATAAAATGCAAATCTCTATTTTTCTTTTTACAGATAAGCCAATGGCAATAGTTTAGTATCACTAACACAGTATTTATAGGCTTGAGACAAATAAGTGTGCTTGTGGGTGATTACATGTAATTGCTGTTACAGACTTGGCAAAACCGTAGTGGTTCTCAGGCAACGGTAGAGAAAGAATTCCGTTTTGAAAAAACCGTCAGAAAGGAAACCGAGTCATTCAGTACACCATGTCCTCACTCCTCCTTGCCTCCTCACGTCCCGCTTTTGATCTCCTGCACAGATGGATTTATTTTTTTAATTTTTAAAAATTCTATGAATCTGGAGGAGACAACTTTACTGCTCATGGCGGATGTTGCCGAGCCAGAGCAGGTCATGAAAGGGGTACCGTAAGCTCATCGGCAAGTTATTTACATGTATTGTTAGTGTAGAGTTTTAGCTCCTGGACCTCACTTTTCACCATATATGGAGATCCCAGCGCTTAAAGAAGTTTTCTTTGGGGAGAGGGGGACAGCATATAAAAGGAGGAATAAAGGTGCCCTTCTTTTTTGGAAGACGTCTCATTTCTAAATAATATGCAAGGTCTGATACTGTGAGGGGTGGGGAGCCTGTTACAGAGCTCATTTTTAGTGGTGTGATTGGACCTGTGTAGGATGTTCTTTTTCCCTGAGTCAGTGTAAATGAGTTTGGTCATCAGATTTACAAGAAATTTTAAACTTTCAAGAACTTTGAAAATATTTCCAAGTGTTAGATTGTCTATCAGGAATAAAAGAGAAGGTAGAAAATGGAGGCCCCACTAAAAATCTGGACGCCTTGGTGGAGACAACAAGCTGCAGGATCCTGTTACTGTGTCTAAGCATTAAATCCAGCTCTTTTCCCTAGGGGACCAAGGGAGCATTGATACCCATCTTAAATCACAATAGTTAGTTACCAGGCTTAGCAGAATTCAAAGCATTCTTGAGTTTCTTCTCAGTGAATAGAAATGCATTCATCTGTGGTAATCTGTAGTTGGAATAATTTTGGTTAAACATTTGTGGTGGTTTTTCCAGTCTTTGTTTTCAAGTCTTGAAGACTGTAGTAAATTATTAGTTAAAACACCTCAAAAATCAAATAAATTTAGTCATTAGAGCCACAGTAAGACTGAGCTGGGTTCCTTCCCGTCCTATGCAATCAGTAATGTAGAAGGGCTCTGAAAACCATCATTGGTTTGTCACAGTGAGCACCCTGTTGGGGAGCTGTTTATTCTTCAGGTCAACCTTATCACTCACATTAGCTTGGAAGATAGGTGGTACTTTATTATCTTCTGATATGAAAGGAGAAATATTTTCATTTGCTTTACTAAATTGTCACAGAGCCGAGCTTTCCCAGGGCTAAGTGGCTCTTCGCATCCATATGTAATAAGCATACAGGGGCCTTTCTTCTAGGCTGTGGTCCTTAGTGCAGAAGTAGCAGGTCAGCCTGGGGCCTTGGTGAGTAGAAGTAGCTTTATGAGCTTGTCCTTCCGAGAGAAGCATCGTTAAGAAAATATATATATTTCTATACAAGTATTGTCTAAATCCTTTGAGCAACCTAAAGAGGAAGCAAGTTATCCTCATTTTATGGTGAAATCATAAGTCGGTTAGATGAAGAAGGAGTCTGTCTTCTCACCCCAGCTTTTTCTATTCATCTTATGAGCTCGTTGTTGGTTTGGGTGGTTTGAGCCAGAAATGAGAACAATGTCTTTCCATTGCTGAAGGCTGTCTAGTTTCAAGGAATGCTGGGTGATGCTTCATGGTTGCACACGATCCTCTGACCCACCGCCCCATCGCCTCCACTTAAATACACAGCTGCTTTCTCCCAGTTCCTCTGCAGACCCTCCCCACTCGTCGAGTCAGACAAGGCCGCTGTAAGGGAACTTTTTGAAAGGCTGTTTTATGTGGTATACTTGTCATTTTTTATCGTCATAGTTTTTAAATCCTCGATCATGTTGGCAGCAGAGTTGGTTTTGAGGAAGGAAGCCTGTCACTGTGCACTCCACCAAGAGGATGGAACTAGGCAGTTCTGAGCCCCTGCTGGTGGTGTTGGGTACTGACAGGAACATCTGCCCTGCCTAATCTTAAATACTACATTTCCATCAAGACAGTTATTGCTTTTACTTATTTATGTTTTGCTGTGATAACTAACCAGATAAGAACACAGTGATATTTAGATTAAAACTACTTTTTGAAAAATGGCTTACTAGAAGAAGCATAGCCAACTTAGAACCTCTTTAATTAAATTATACAAAGTCCATGACTACCTCTAAATTTTGTATTTTTATCTAAACAGTTCTGAGAATATACCACTACCAGATGCTGTTTTTATTACTTGGAATTTTAACTTATAAAATGATTCCATGCCGTGGCAGAGATGCACGCCAGCATTTATCATGGTTATTAGGGCTAATGTGAAATGTTCCATACATAATATATGTCAACTATTAAATATTTATTTCATAATTTTAACTTTCTTAGAATTTCCCTGTTAATTCACTTTCCCTTAAGTTATTGTGTTGTGTTCTGCTTGATACGGGGTTTCTCCACATTGTCCGTCCTTATCCTCGTCCCCCCAGATCCCGAGTGCTGGGGCTACAGGAAAGCAGCACCATCCACAGCTCATTTCCCTAAATTAAAGTATTACCTGAGCTACAATAGTGCCTGCATCTTTTCTGGTGAAGGTTAAGTCTCTGGTTTTTCAGTTAGGTCTTAGTATTGGAAACTGTGGCGTTAACTAACATCCAGAGCCATACTATCGATGAATTTATTGAGATGAAAATTTAAGGCTACAGAGGCAAATATTTATTGAATATCCAGTCAGGGGGAAGTCTGTAAAGACGTATACAGTTCTTCCTGTTCTCAAAGAAATGTAGAGATGCTATAATAACAGTTTTGTTTTTGAGAGCCCAGCCTTCCCCTCCCCCAGATCTCTGTGCTGATCCTGTTGTGCATTGCCTTTCACACTTTGTGCCTCTGCAGTTACTTACGTCGTTGAATATTCCAGTTTGCTGCAGAACGTATCCCACTTCTTTGAGTATTTTTTTAATCATTTTTATTTTGTGTGCATCGGTGTTTCACCTGCATGTATATCTGTATGAGGGTGTCGGGTCCCCTAGAAATGAACTTACAGACAGCCATGTGGGTGCTGGGAATTGAACCCAGGTCCTCTGGAAGAGCAGTCGGTGCTCTTAACCACTGAGCCATCTCTCCAGCCCTTTGAGTATTTTATGAAGACCTTTCCTTAGAGCTTCTCCCCACACACCCCAAGACATGGTTTCTCTGTATAATCCTGGCTGTCCTGGAACTCACTCTGTAGACCAGGTTGGCCTCCGACTAACAGAGATCTGCCTGCCTCTACCTCCCAGTGCTGGGATAGAGTTTTTCTTACAATCAGTAATATGGTGAAGCCATTTGTGTACCATCCCTGTGTTCACGTAGGTGCATACACACAGGAAAGTCAGGCTGTATTGTGACAGTCGTTTGTTAGAGCGTACAGTGTGCCCCTGTCCCAGGTGCTTCTCTGAGTTGTCTTTATTAGTAACCATTTTAAATGAACATTGCTGCTCTTTGTAAGGGAGAAGGTCGGATGGGTTGCCCCGGTCACTCACAGAGTGAGTGGGTGGGAGCAGTGGTGGTCCCTGAAGGACATCCTGTCCCCACCAAGTCTTGTCCCTTACTGTGGCCGCTCTCCAGGCCCCACTCACTTGTGCTGTGGTGACTCTGCAGTAGGCTCTCTGAGGTGACAAGCTGTAGATAAAATCTCTGGTACAAGATAGTGTTTTGAGAAAGGGCTTTGACTGGAGCCTGGGGCCCAGCAGTTAGGCTAGGCTGTCCTTTCATAAGGTAGAGTGCTAGAGCTGGGGTGAAAATCAGCAGTCCTTCCCGTCAAACAGGTCTGGGAACCCAGAAGTACACTGTAGACACCATCTTCCAGTCACTGCTGTGTTTCTGCTGATAGCAGATAAAGGGGATTGTATCAGTAGACTGCCAGCAACTCTGATTTGACCTTTCTAAGCAGAGAAAAGGAAGACAGATCTCTCAAGGTCCGGCTTACCTGAAAATTGACCCGTTGGGTTTGCCAGAACTGAATGAAAGGCCTGATTTGGTATTGAAGATTGTGTACTAAGTTGAGTTTTAGTGCATGCCATGATGAATTAGAATCAGTATTAGTTAGCTCCCAGTATTGCTATAAAGCCATTGTCTTTGTTGAATTGTGATCTTAGAGGCTACCACTGGAAAGGATCTAAGAAGTTGTCTCACCCAGTGATTACCAAGATTTAAACTCAGAAACCATATCTTCTTCCTTCAGGGAGATGGTAAGGAAGGTAAAGGGATGGATACCTCAGAAAGAACATATGAACGTGCACGCTCACACACACTCGCTGGAGAGTCAGCTCCTAGACCTCCTCTGTCCTTTGAGACGGGCTGTGCTGAATGGGCTAATGTCACCTCTGTTCCACAGCCCCCACCCACAGATATGAGTGCCTGGGGCTTACCGTCTCATTAGGATTAGAGTCAAGAGAACCCAGACACCTGACTCCTGTCCTTACAGAAAAGCTTGATAGAATTTAGAGAAGAAATCCCACCTACGTGGAAGTAAACCCTGAGTTAAATGTGTTTTTCTTCTTTTCCAAATTGTATTTTAAACTTCTGTGTATTTGTTTGGGTTTTTAAGACTGGATCTCATGGTATAGCTTTGGCTAGCTGGAACTATGTAGACCAGGTTGGCTTTGAACTCACAGAGATCTGCCTGCCTCTGCCTCTGTATCTGGAGTGCTGGAATCAAAGGTGTAGACCACCGTGCCCAGAATTAACCCGTCACGTTTATTATAGGCTGTTTGAATGTGAAACCTAACTTTTCATTGTATAGGGTTCTGTCTTGATTTTTAGCCATGTTTCATTGTACAGTTTGTTAGAATCACTTCTAGTGTAATTGTTTCCTGACAAATGTCACTCCGCTCATCCCACGTATAGTTAGTTTTCAACTGTAAATGGGGAGGCAAACTACCCACATCTCTCAGTATTGGATTCCAGTTGCAGATCATGGACCAAAGGGAATTCCTGTTTCATTGGGCATTCTCCTGGAAATCCAGCTCTACGGTATCCATGTTATTGGTTTGAGATATAATTTGTACTATTTGACAGTTTGAGACATACCTTCAGTCAAAAGGATTACAATTTTATCAACATAATTAAGATTTTCTTAAGTGAATTTATTCAGTGGTAAAAAGGGAAAAGTGGTAGGCGGTGATACAGGTCTGCAGCAGGGAGATTAGAAATGCAAAGTGGGTTTCCTGTGTTAGCTTGACTTTTCTTCTGGAATTCAAGCATAAGAAATTTCACAGACACAATTTGCAAATTGTGTTTATCAGAATCAGTGGAGACAATATCAAATTTTAGGATTTTTTTAAAGTGCAGTGTAGTTGTCTTTTTACAGAACATCTGACTGGTATGGCACTGGAATTAGCATTTTTACCGTTTTGCATTGATTTCCATGGGAGCTTTGCAAATGCTTTGACCTAGTGTACTCGTTCGTGGTAGGTAGAATTAGGACAGCGTTGGGAATGTAGAACCCTAACAGTTACTGTTCACACAGTGCTTTAGTGGCTGTTGAGTGTCTGTGTTGTTACATTTTATAAGTCACGTACCTTAGAGTACTGTACTATTAATTTATAATTGATTATTTATACTGCGTGTCCATATTTAGTAGTCCAGCCAGATTAACTTTATCTAACTGAACTTTTATACCAGTAATCCATTATGTTACACTTTAAAAATAGCATTTATAACTAAAAAACTTTTGCTTTATAAAGCATTTGTTATGAAAGAAACTTGCCAAAAACCATTACAATTTCTATGCATTATGAGATAATTGAGTGACTTTTGAGGTTTTGCATGTTGTTCTAGATGCTTGTTCAGTGTTTATAACGTTGCTGTGGAATCGTTAGCCATCGCTGCTATCACTTCCTAGAGTTAGGCTGTGCTGCCCGTGTGTGTGTGTGTGTGTGTGTGTGTGTGTGTGTGTGTGTGTGTGTGT
>CABHPP010001296.1:42425-66877 GCA_902168425.1 Peromyscus attwateri
TGTGTGTGTGTGTGTGTGTGTGTGTGTGTGTGTGTGTGTGTGTGTGTATGTGTGACTTGAGAGAGTAAGTACTTGGTCTAGTCTTTGGAACCAGCACTTAGTGGCCTCACAAAAGGAAGCACGGTTGTCATGCAGCACTGAACGTGTTTCGTGTGTACCATTGCAGTCCAGAGAGCTTTCCTTCCACACACCTTCGGAAACAGAAAGCAAACACTCTGTGTGTTTGGTTTTTAAGTCCTTTGTCACTGAGCGTTTTTACAGAAGAAGAGAGTCCAACAGAGTGGCAGTGGAGCAGGACAGTCTCAGATATTTTAGGTTGAAGGGTGTAGCAGCAGGAGCCTGTGAGGCACACCCGCTGTCTAGCTGCTCAGCGTGGCTTGCTGGTAGAATTGCATCTGTAAGAATAACTAGTCACTGAGGGGCTGGAGAGATGGCTCAGTGGTTGAGAGCATGTACTGCTCCTCCAGAGGACCCGAGTTCTATTCCCCGCTACTACATCGGGTGTCTGTAATTCTAGTTCCAGGCCAAAACGTCTGCACATACTTACACATAATTAAAAATAGTAGAAAAATGAACCAAAAAAGAATAATTAATGATTTAATGTATACCTTATAGTTCTTAATGTCAGCTTTTGTATCCAGTATTTACTTAGGTCTGTGGAGTGTGTTTAGTGTGCCTGCCCATCAGGTCTTTCATAACTATCTGTCCAGTCAGTGCCTGGTGTTTCCCGCTTGCCTCCGTGGTTCTAAACACACTCTGACGACAGATTAACTCCGTCTCCTGTACTTGGTCAAAATTCAACACGGAGAAAATATCATTATACTAGTATTTATTCTTTTACAGCGGAGGTTAAACTATCATGAAATATTGAGCACAGAAGGCTGCTTCCTAAAGAGCCTTTTCACACCAGCATGCCGAAATTCCCCACTTAGTACTGGGTTTCCTCCTGTCAGCTCAATAGATAATAATTATAAGATCCCTTTAATGAAAGGATAATCTCCTGAGGTAGATACAGACTTTTTTTGTGACTATCAGAGGCATAGTGACAGCCAATGCTGTGTTTGGACACATGGGTGCTGAAATTACTGATTTAATTCTAACATCATTAAAACTAATTCCTCAAGGCCGCTGTCACTTCTTTGCTTAGGGCAGTGGCTCTCAGCCTGTCGGTTGCAGCCCCTTTGGAGGGTTGAGTGGCCCTTTTCCAGGGGTCACATATCCTGCATATCAGATATTTACATTACAGTTTATAACAGTAGCAAAATCACAGTTATGAAGCAGCAATGAAATCATTTTGTGGTTGGGGTCCCCACAGCATGAGGAACTGTATTAGAGGGTCACAGCGTTAGGAAGGTTGAGAAGCACTGGCTGAGAGGCAGAGAAAGGCAGATCTAACTGAGCGTCCCTGCCAGAATGTGCTTTCAGTGTCCAGCCCTCCGTGAGGTGTTGAAGCAGTAAGAGGGAGGAACCTGGGTTCTGTGTGGTGTGAGCAGCTCTTGTCATCCAGCCCCAGAGCCACACTGGAGCATTTCTCGATTCCTGTACTGGGAGATTTCAGACACCAAAGACTATGGCATGGTAGGTCCAATGATGAAGTCTCTCAGTTACCAGTGGGCGTGTATTTTTGGATTTGTTTTCCACCCTTGGAGCTTGTGTTTTGAATCTCTCTGTCCAAGGCCTTTATGTCTAGAGCAATTTTTTTGAACAAATGTATAAATACTTGGTAGGTTTTTAATTTATAGTTTCTATTTTCCCCGTGTAAACATTCATTGCTAAAGTTGGACATATAGTTGCCAGATCAGCCTTGTGGTGAGTGATCATTTCCCTCTCTGTGCGGTAATATAAACATTAAAATCCCATTGACCCGAAGGCTGTTGAAGAGAAAGACTGGCCATACTTGAATCGACCAGAATCAGTATGTGGCCCAGCTGGCCTCTACAAGAAGACTTGGTGTGCTTTCATGGAATGGAGGCTAGGGTCAACTTCAGTGAGGTCCTTTGTTTTGTTATAAATCATGGAAGTGTGCATACAGTTCCTTGTCTTCCGTCACTGAGGACTTAGGGGATAAAAAGACAGATTTATCATTTTAGTCCCTATGGTTGAAGACCAGGCATCTGTTTGGAAATGCTATAACCACGATTAATATGCTTAGGGGGAAAATTTCATGAAACCACAGGGGGCTGTGTTGTCCTTTTAGGATGTATTTACTTGCCCAGGTTGGTAGATTGTCGTCTTTCTGTGTGTTTTCTAGCCACTTGGCTTCTATGTGATTGATGTGGAAAAAAGCACGTGTGTCTGCCTCACTCAAATCATAACTGAAAACTTCTTTTTAAAGCTGCTACAGTTCTAACTTGGGAAAGGAAGAAGAACAGTGTGGATTAAAATGAAAGAAACTGTGATAATGTGTCAGCCGCTCCTGCCTGTCCGTGTTTGTAATATAGAACGTTTGGTTACTAAGAGTGTATGGTATTGGTTTCATTTTTATTTTGCTGCTCACTGACCTTTTACACTAAGATGTTTCATTGTTATCAGCTCACTGTTTTTGCTTCATAACTGTCTGTGCACTTGTGCTTTAAATAAAGCTCTAGTTTTGTGTCCATCACGTGTATAGCGTTTGCTCTAACGTAGTGAGATTTTCTGTTGTTTTTTTTATTTGTTGGTACAGCCTGAGATCTTTGGAAATAAGCAGTCCAATAAACCCAGCCCGTGTGTGTCAATAGTGTCTCTAGTTAGAGCCTGCTCTGTCACCGTGTCCTTTCTGTGTTGGGCATGATGACCAATTTTCAGCTAATTATTTTCTGCAAAGATAGCTGTTTTTGTAACTCTGCCAATTTAAAAAGCAGGCCACAGTTTGGGGGGAAAGTCAAATTGTTGGCCTGATGGCATGCAGTGGCCCCTGGGATGTTGACAGTATGTACAAAGCTGGGCACTCCATGTCTAACCCTGAAGGGGACAGCCCTGGAAAAGGAAGCATTTCTGTACACAGCTGTTTACAGGACTTTGTAAGGTAATGAAATTCCTGAGCAATGGATCTGTAGCTGGTTAATTCACGGGCTTTCTGTAGCCCTGGGCCTACTTATGGAGCAGAATGCTCCGCAGCCAATAATTAGCTGTGGGCTGTTTGATTTACTTATTTACGTACTTACTGTGGTGGGTGTGCAGGCCTGTGTGTGTGTGTGCGGAGTCAAGTGCTTGTCAACTTGACTTTTGAGACAGGATCTCTCGGTGAACCAGGAGCCCAACAGTTTAGCTCAGTTGCCTGGCCACTGAGCCCTCGGGATCCCTTTGCCTCTGACTTCCAACACTACACAGTTACATGCGAGCCACCGAAACAGGTTTTGACAGGTCCTCTTGCTTATTCAGCCCCCTTTTGTTTGTTTCTATTTTTGAGGTGGTATGTAGCCGAGGCTGGTCTCGGATTTGTTACATAGCAGAAGGTGGATTCGAACAACTGATCCTCTAGAATCCACCTCTCATGTGTTGGGATCATGGGTGTGTGACAGCATCTCTGTTTGCTGTCTGTATGGACACCTCTGTTAGTCCTTTCCCTTTACTTCACAGAGGGACTCAATGCTTTTCAAATAAATACAAAGTTATGCTGATCTACATACATAGAGGCAGGCTGGAGAGATGATCCAGAAGTTAACAGCTCACACTGCCAAAGAACCTGGGTTTGTTTCCCAGCACCCACATAGCTCATGACTGCCTTTAACTCCAGTCCCAGGGGATGTGACCCCCTTCCAGCCTCTGCAGGCACCAGGCATATGCATGGCACACAGACATATGCAGGTAAAGCACCCACACACATTAAAAAATACATACTTTAAAGCTAGGTATGGTGGCCCACGCCTTTAATCCCAGCACTCAGGAGGCAAAGGCAGGTTGATCTCTGTGAGTTCGAGGCCAGCCTGATCTATAAAGCAAGTTCTAGGACAGCCAGGGTTACACAGAGAAACCCTGTCTCGAAAAACAAAACAATTTTTATTTCTTAAATGTATGTCAGGTCCTAGTTTTCTTTATTTTTCAGAAAAGTGCTTTTCGTCAGATAGGGTTCTTTGTGTTGTTTATCACATTTGGCATATTTGACATTGTTCTTTGAACAAAACAAAAATGATTCCTTGATGATTAACCTCAGGCATCTTTGTTGGATTACTAAAATGATCTAAGAATAAAAAGCCTTAGGAGCTAGAGAAACAGCTCAGTAGTTAAGCGTATGTAATGCCCTAATGGAGGACCTAAGATCAGTTCCAAGCATCCATGTCAGGTGGCTCATAACTTAGTTTCAGGGGATTTGACACCCTGAGCGTCTGAGGACACCTGTGCACATACCCCACTCCAAACACGTGTGATTAAGAATAAAGTAAAGCTTTAAAAATACCTGAAAATTGTATGAATACTCACAAGCATTTTGCTGAAATGTAAACCTACTTCATATATGAATAATTCACCAGTCTTCTCGGCTGAATATTCCAAATGGAGATGGCTGTATCATTGTAACAGCAGCGTGGATGGACTAATTGTAAGTGTTATGCCTGTGTTTTCATAGTATTTCAAGAAACACGAAACCCATTTTTAAATATGTTTACAAGTTGTATATTTATGATGAATCTTAATTTTGCTTATGGGGAAAGAATATTAGAATTCAGGTTGACTCAGGTACAAGTCAAAAAATTGTTTCTATTTTAAAATTTACTCATAATAATTTTAAAAAGGATTTTATTTAACTAAAATGGTTAATATGTATAAAATAATGTTAGTTAAAAGTTTTTAAAGCAAACATTGAAAATGGCAAGCATGCAGAGCAAACTTGTTTTTAAGTGGAAGTTAAACCAGCATTTTGCTTTATTTAACATTCTAGTGCTTTACAACTGATAGAGTGATGAACAGCCATTGCAAGTAAGGAGCAGACTGTAAGAGATAGGATACTGGAAAGAAGACTCTTAGAATGGGATGTGGGTGTTCCGCCCATGAGTCATCAGGGCTGGAGATTGTAGATCAGTGAGAAAGCACCTACTTTAAGGTGCCGAGCCTACTGTTGGGTCCCTAGAATAGGGGCGGCAGCGGGAGGGAGATAGATTGAGATTTGGGGTCTCACTTGCAGGCATGGACGACCTGAAACTTGCTATGTCCATCAGGCTGGCCTTGAACTCAGAACTTTGCCTTCCTCTGCCTCCCAAGTGCTGAGACTGGAGGTGTGGACCTTAATATTTTTAAATAAGTTCTTACTGCTTTGCACAAATGTGCCAAGGTCTGTTTTAAAATACCTTAATTTAATTGTATTCTTTTTTTTACTTTTATAAATTTGCATTAACTCCTTATGCATACATTTTTGTATCTCTGATAAAATCCCTGGTTTTGAAAAGTAAGTCTTAGATCACATGAAAAAGAAGTTTACTTTTTCCTACATAATTCCTAATGAGTTTTACAATGTACAAAAATAGTATATTCATACTTACTTCGGGACTGAAAGTACTATGGAACAAATAACTAACATGATATGTATCCTTAGGACTTTCAAAATGAAGTTATAAATGGACAATTTAAGTTTTATTTTCTTGTTAAAATGGCATCAGACTACACATCTTCAATTTTCCTTTTTTACTTAATACATTGTGGACCTGTTTCCATACCCTTGTAAAAGGTAGCACAGCTTTTAGTGATAGCCTATACATACGCATTATTTAATCTTTCCTGCACTAAGGCGTTTGGTAGACATCTTTATCATTGCCTACTTACTTCTACACTAGCTAAAATGGCTCAACAAAAGATTGAGTGCAGACATCATGGAACACTGGCCAAGAACGCAGCTGCTTCCCCATACTCTGCCCCCATTTAGATGGAGGCTTTTTTAAGTGAAATCCATCTTGTTTTCATTTTAGTGTCTGACTGTTATTAATGTGTTTCAGTATTTGTGTTTCTTCTGTGCATAATTGTCTGTCATTCTGAGACCGTTTTCTAGTGAGTTATCTTTTCCTCATTGATTTTTAGAAGCGTTTCCTAGGTCCCCATTACGCATTTTGTATTTTTTCTTTTTTATTTTGTTAACCGTTTGACTTACTGGCTTTTAAGATTCTGATGTCTGATCTGCTCCCGTTTGTGTAGCTTGTGGGTTGTGTCACGTGGACAAAGGCTGTACTGCTCACTCCCCAAATTATGCAAATCATCTCCTTTGGGAAAACAGCTTTTTTAAAAAAAAAAAACCATTTAGAAGTGTGTGTGTGTGTGTGTGTGTGTGTGTGTGTGTGTGTGTGTGTGGTTAAATATGAATCAATTTATTTCTTTTTTTTTTTGACTTGACAACCAGTTAATTGGAATAACCTGTTTCCTGACGAGCCCATCCTTCGTCCTCCAGTAAGAATTTGAGTCTTTATTGTGTGCCCAGTGTGTATTTACACACCAAAGACTGTTTCTTTACTAATAA
Source organism: Peromyscus attwateri (assembly GCA_902168425.1). Lineage (NCBI taxonomy): Eukaryota > Metazoa > Chordata > Mammalia > Rodentia > Cricetidae > Peromyscus > Peromyscus attwateri. Next base: position 48,847 of record CABHPP010001296.1, read on the forward strand.
GTGACAGTTTATCACATTTGGTTTTTAAATTTTTTTTGTTTGTTGTTTGTTTGTTTTTCAAACCAGGGTCTCTGTGTGCCCCTGGCTATCTTGGAACTCACTCTGTAGACCAGGCTGGCCTTGAACTCACAGAGATCATCCTGCCTCTGCCTCCCCAGTGCTGGGATCAAAGGCGTGCGCCACCACCCAGCTTAGTTTATCACAAATTTATATCTTAGGACCAGGCCTCTCAGTTACTATTTTTATAACTGCCTTTTTAAAATTAAAAAAAAAAATTTACCTGCTCTCTCTACTAAGTTTTAAAATTGGCCTGTCCAGTATCCAAAAAAAGAGGGTTTGGGTTAGAATTATATTTAATTAAAGATTACTTGAAGCCAGGCAGTGATGTCGCACGCCTTTAATCCCAGCACTTGGGAGGCAGAGCCAGGCAGATCTCTGTGAGTTCAAGGTCAGCCTGGTCTACAGATCGAGATCCAGGACAGGCTCCAAAACTACACAGAGAAACCATGTCTCAAACAAAAACAAAAACAACAACAAAAACAGATTACTTGAATAAATTAGATACCTAATTGGCCCATCCATCCACATTTGTGGTATATAATACTTTATCCAGAAGGTATTTTTAATTTTAAGGAGTTTTGGATTGTTTTCTTATTGAATTACACAGACAAATGCACAAATCGTTAGTATATAGTTTAATTGATTTTTCTGAAGCAAACACTATCACAACTCCAGCCCAGAGGAATAAGAGCATTACCTGAACCCAGAAGTTTCTCTTTTGCTGTCCCTGTTGTTACCTCCCAGGCTACTACTATATGACCATGGAGTCATTTTGTGTTTTTGAACTACATGAGTGGCCTTTTCAGTACACTCTGCCGTCTGCCTTCTTTTTCTTAATACTAGGTTTGTGGGATTCACTCATGATTTGCACATAGTACATTCCTCACTATTGTTATATGATAATTTATTGTTCAGTATCTTCTAATTTCACATGCAGTTGGTATGTTATGGACAAAGGACAGCCTCCAGTTTGGGGCTATTTATTATACTGTTAGACTTTTATAAACATTCATCTATGCCTTTCGATGCATATGCATACACTTGTGTTTGCTGTGTATGTCCCTCCTGGGGATGTAGAATCACGATTAATGTAATGGATGGATGTCAACATCATCAGATACTGTGAATTAGTACCAAAAGTGACCGTGGCTGTATTCTTGCACCAGCAAAGTTTTCTTTATTGACACCTGATATTTCTTCTTTGAAGGTGTTTTGTTCAGTGAATGTTAATGCGGGGTTCCTAGATTATTACTAATTTTATATGAGGCTCATTATTAAAGTCTTGTCCTTTTTTATGTGTGTGTGCTACTGGAGTGTGTGTGTGTGTGTGCATGTAGTTCCCTCAGAGGTCAAAAATGGGCATCGGATGATCCCCTGGAACTGGAGTTACACGTGGCTGTGAACTGCCTCGTGGGTGCTGGGAACAGAACCTGGGTCCTCTGCGGGCACAGTCAGTGCTTTGCACTGGTGATTCGTCTCTCCAGCCCCCAAGATTGTCCATTTGTAGCTGGACTGTCCACTTTGTCGTTGATTTGTCAGATAAATTCAGGGTAAGTGTCTTTTCCCATTATGTGGCTTGCCCTTTTCACTTAGTGATTTTTGTGGTGTGTGTGTGTGTGTGTGTGTGTGTGTGTGTGTGTGTGTGTGTGTGTTTGCTTGCTCTTAATTTTTATGCAATCCAACTTCTCAGTCTTTTATTTAGTATTGATTTTGATGTATAGTTTAAAAATATCTGGCTACTCCAAGGTCATAGAGCTGAGATGGTTTTGTTGTGTTTTGACTTTTGAGACAAGGCCTCATGTACCAGGCTGGCCTTGAACTCACTATATAGGTTACAACTTGGTTCATTTGGGATTGTTTTATTGTTCTTGTTTATGGTATGAGGTAGGAATTCAGTTTCCTCAGGGTTTTTTTGTTTGTTTGTTTGTTTTTTTTTGAAATTGGGATTTTTTTTAAGCACTTAAATCTTATTTTTTTACTTTTAAAAATTTCTTAGTTTTTTTTTACTTTTTGTGTATGAGAGTTTTGCTTGTCTGTGTATCACATGCATGTTTGATTCCCAGGGAGGTCAGAAGAGTGTGTCAAATGTCATGGGACTAGAGTTCCAGATGGTTTGAGTCACCATGTGGGTACTAGGAATTGAACACTGGGTCCTCTCCAAGAATTTTTGTGTCTGTTTAATAGCTGAGTTAGTCCGTTTCTAACTCTTTATTTTGTTCTGTTTTTATGAAAAAGTTATACTGTCTTATAAAGAATGGTAGGTGGGCTGGAGAACTGCCTCAGTGGCTAAGAACACTTTCTATTCCTGCAGAGGGCCAGAATTTGGTTCCTGGAACCCACATCAGGTGACTCACAGCCTCTTGTTACTCTAGTTCTGGGGGATCTGATGCTTCCTCTGGTTTCTGTTGACACTGTGCATGGGCGCGCGCGCGCACACACACACACACACACACACACACACACACACACAATTCAGAATAAAAATAAATCTGGGTGTGGTCGTGCACACCTTAGACACAGCACTTGGGAGGCAGAGGCAGGTGGATGTCTGCGTTTCAAGCCAGCCAGAGCTTCCCAATGAGAGTCTGTCTTAAAAAAATAAAATAAAAATAAAAAATGGATAAGTCATTACTTGTTCCCTAAAGTTGGAAGAATTTGCTAGTAAAATTCATCTGAATCTGAAGATTTCTTTGAGGGTATTTTACTATAGGTCCAATTTCTGTAAACTATAGAAGACTGTTTTAACTTTATAATTTTTTAGTATGTTTAGGTAAGTGACTTTGTGGCATTTGTGGTTTTTATTCAATTTTCAGGTCTACTGGTCTCAAGTTGTTTATGATATTTTCTTTTTTTCTCTCTCTTTGTACTGCCTGGTTTTGTGTGTCAACCTGACACAAGCTAGAGTCATTAGAGAGGAAGGAGCCTCAGTTGAGGAAACGCCTCCATGAGATCCAGCTGTAAGATGTTTTCTCAATTAGTGATCAGTGTGGGAGGGCCCAGCGCCTTTTGGGTGGTGCCATCCTTGGGCTGGTGGTCCTGGGTTCTGTAAGAAAGCACACTGAGCAAGCCATGGGAAGCAAGCCAGTAAGCAGCATCCTCCATGGCCTCTGTATCAGTTCTTGCCTCCGGGATCCTGTCCTGTTTGAGTTCCTGTCCTGACTTCCTTTAGTGATGCACAGCAGTGTGGAAGTGGAAGCCAAATGAACTCTTGCCTCCCCAGTTTACTCTTTAGTCATGGTGTTTCATCGCAGCAATAGAAACCCTAAGTAGACACTTTTTGTGAGCTCTAGGGATCATTTTCATTTCTGATGTGATAACCTGTCTCCCCTGACCCCTTTCCCTTGCTAGTATTTAAAATCTTGTCTTTTTAAGTTCATCTTGGCATTTTTTTTTTTAATTGTAGATTTGCTATTTCACTGATTGTGTTTTTGTTCCTTCTTCCAACTTATCTTAGTATATTCCATGTTTCTTTTTACAGTTTCTTGGTATAATTGATAGTGTGGCTTTTCAGATCTATCCAGCTGATGCTCTCACTTTCTCTGGCACAGAGTAACTGTGTCCTAGATCTGGGGCATGCTGCACTCTCATCACCATGCAGTTTGAAATACCTTCTCATCCCATGAATTCTGTCTGTCCTCAGGAAGAGATAGTTCTTATCACATGTACATAGGTGGTGCTTCTGTGTCTGTGTATAATATTGGATGCGCTCCCATTTCTTCTTCCACAGTGATGGCTCATCTTTGTGTCTGATGCCCTATCTTCTCAGTTACCCACTGATACATTTGTGTAGCTGGAGTTTTCTCCAGTCCCACCCAGGCCTGCAGCTGCTCAGACCCAAGTAAACACACAGAGACTTACATTACTTATAGACTGTATGGCCATGGCAGGCTTCTTGCTATCTAGTTCTTATTATCCTAAATTAACCCATTTCTATTCATCTATAAGTTGCCACGTGGCTTGTGGCTTACTGGTACTTTACATCTTGCTTCTCGTGGCGGCGGCTGGCAGCCTCTCCTGACTCAGCCTTCTACTTCCCAGAATTCTCCTCTCTGCTTATCCTACCTGTACTATACTTCCTGCCTGGCTACTGGCCAATCAGCCTTTTATTTATCAGTCAGTCAGAGCAACACATTCACAGCATACAAAAAGACATCCCCAGCACATTTGTGGTGTTTTGAATGTTTTGTTTTTTCTGTTTGGTGAATTTACTGTCCTTGGGGGATTAGTAGGAATGTGGGATTATTGTTGAGCATCTGTAGCTTGGCAAGCATCAGTTATATTTGTGTGCTCACCCTTTAAAACTTACGTCTAGGTTAGTAGCCGCTGGTTGGAATTCAGTATCTTTGAGGGTTCCCACTTGATAGATTTGGACAGAACTAACTTCTGCAGGTAGTATTGAACACGGGGCTATACTAGTGGAGTTCAACAGCAGTAGTGAGGCCCACGCTCTCATAAATAGGTTTCCCCTCCCAGGGCTGGAGAGATGGCTCAGTGTTTTCAGACCACATGCTGTTCTTTCAGAGAACCCAGGTTCCATTCCCCAGCACCCAGCTTGTGGCTGTTGTCCTTACTGAAGGTTAATCCAAGGAAATTTGGGGAACAAGGATATTTTTAATATGCATAAGGGGCTGTCCAAATGGTTCTTACTGAGATTGTGTCCCCACAGTAGTTGATACCATTGCTGTTGTGGCCAGGACATGCCATCAGACTCGTGCCTAGAGCCTGGATCTGCCAGTTGCTAGCTCATGGCTTCAGCAGTACACTTCTTGCACAGTGAAGGTTCCTTGATAAATATCTGATGAGTGTATGAAGCTATTGAGATATTTGATGCTATTTCCTTGTCTGTAAAACAGGTATAATCATGTACTTGGTTACTGATTACACACAGGTTTTTAAAATTGGCACATAGTAGGCTTCCATTGATGTTAGGTGTGGTGGGTACCAGGCTTTTTCTTCTGGGCCACGAACCAGCTCCCAAATCATGACACAGAGACTTCTTATTAGTTACGAATGCTCAGCCTAGCTTGGACTTGCTTCTGGCTAGCCCTTTTAACTTAAATTAGCCTTTAAATTATCTACCTTTTGCCTCAGGGCTTTTTACTTTCTTCCTTCTGTGTATCTTACTTCCATGGCTTCTCGTGTCTACTGGCTGTGGCTGCCTGGCTTCTAGCCCTGGGTATCTCCCTCATTCCTCCTCCTCCTCTCATTCTTCCTTCTTCTAGTTATTCTCTCTCCCACCTGCCCCACCTATCCCTCTCCTGCCTAGCTACTGGCTGCTCAGCTTTTTATTAGACAGATCAGATGCCTGAGGCAGACAAGGTGAAACAGTAACATCTCTTTTCATAATTAAGCAAATGCAGCAAAAACAAATGTAACACACCTTTGCACAGTTAAAGTAAGAGCCCACACCAGGTATGCTAATAACTTTTACACAAATCCTATTAATATCAAGAAAGTCCCGCAAATACTGAGGTTAGGTAGGTTTGTGGAAGAGATGAGGGGACTAAGGTGCTTCAGACAGCATGTGCTCAGTGTCGCTCATCCCTCCCAATACCTGTGCCTGGTAAAGCAGTTTGTGCCTTCCACAGTGTGGGCAGGATCAAACTAACAAAAGTGACGTCACAGGAGCATAGACACCAACACCATTAGAACACACACCTGAGGAATGAGAAGGCAGATGTGAAACACCTGAAAGGGGGCGCTGCTATGCAGAAGGCTGCTCTAGAAGTAAGGTTGAAATTGATAAGAGTGTGTTGAGGGGCTAGAGAGATGGTTCAGTGGTCAGGAGCACGGGCTGCTCTTTAGAGGACCTAGGTTCGATTCCCAGCACCCATATGGCAGCTCACAACCATCTGTAACTCCAGTCCCAGGGAATCTGATGCCCTCTTCTGGCCTCCATGGGCACCAGGCACACACATGGTACAAAAACATGCTTGCAGACAAGACACCCATACACATAAAAATAAATAATTTTTCAAGTATGTTGGTTAACTCAAGGGCATTTCTTAGCTCTGTTGTGGGGGGCGGGGGTTCTCCTGGGTGCTGGAGGATTCTGAGTCCCCGGGATGCTTGGAGTAAGGTACAGAAGAGATCCTCAGTGGGCACCATGAAAACCAAGATAGGTTAGGTGATGTGAAACCAATCACAGACTGCACTAACTTATCATTTTTCGGTCTCTCTGAGACCTAGCCAGTTTCTGTTTGAATATATGTTCCTCAGAGGGACACTTGGTTTTATCAGACTCCAGAGTGTAAGGAAAGACCAGCTAATGGTTATGGATTTGGTTTTCTTTTTGGCAATTTAAACTGTTTTCCCTTTCTTCTGAAGGTAAGCCTGCCCTCAGATTCCTCTTTTTCCCTAATATTGCTTCCATTTGATCTTCCATTCTGATTTGAAACTAGTTTATGGTTTGTGTAATCAAGGCTTAAATCAATACAACTCTCCCTCATATGCCCATGGATGTGGGTGTGGGGGTATGAGTGTGTATGCATCATTACTTCCAGGAAGGGATTAGAAGGTGTACAGCTCCATATAATTTAAGGTTGCTCCTGATGGCACACAAGTAATTTGACGCTGTATTAACAGAGAGATGACGAGTCTTTGTGTACTGAAGATGAATAACCTTCCCTTTCCCGTACCCATCCTCCCTTTCCCGTAACCTTCCTTCCTTTCCTGTAACCATCCTCCCTTTCCTGTTATCTCCTCCCTCTCCGCTTTTTTTAGTCTTCCCTAACTACTTCCTTACTTCTCACTTTTTTGCTACTATTAGTAGAAATGCTATATTTTCTAGTGAAAATTTAGAATTTTCTAGTATTCCATCCTATTGAAATGTTTTCCAGTGTGTTAGCCAGTGTACATGGCAAAATGATCAGGATTAGATACAAGGCATGGATTCTCATACATGTAAACAGTTTTTTTAGACAGGGTGTCACTGTGTAGCTCTGGCTTTCTTGGAACTCACCATGTAGACCAGGCTGGCCTCAAGCACATAGAGAGTGCTGGGATTAGAGGTGTGCCCACCACACCTAGAAATTTCATTTCTTAGGTGTCTTTTTTAAGTTCTTTTTTATTTAATATCATCCCAGGATGAAGCTCACTAAGAAGGGAATGGCAAATTTTTGTAATGTTTCTGTTGTTTTTGTTTCTAGCTTATTCTACTAAGCTCAACAAATTTCCTGTATTTAATATTAATGATGACTTGAGTGATCTGTGTACCAGTGCAGTGAGCCCAAACACCACCAAAGCCACGAGGTACGCCCTAAATGTGTGGCGCTACTGGTGCATGACCAACGGGCTCAAAGACCACACGGACATCACCAAGGTAAGGGACGGATGCGTGAGTTTGCTAATCCTTTTGGCTGACTTCACCAAGCTTCCAGATGCCAGGCACCCTGCTAAGGGACTGTGGGGAACACTCACCAAAGAGCATGAAATACAAAGAAAACTATCTACAGACCCAAGTAGAATTTAGAAAGTGTTTAATGAATGTATGTTTGTTGACATATAAAGAAGAATAAATTAAGCCATATTTCCAAGAAGAGGCAGGAGTTGGTAGAATTAAAGACAGGAGACCAGTAGAGTGAGTGATGTGAGAAAGAGCAAAGTGGCAGAGCCATTTGCTAGACAGAAAAACCAGACATTGATGATGCTTAAGTGACAAGCTTGGGATTTTGTAAACACTGGGAATCACTGATGTGTCTTGGATTTCCACACTGCAGGATCTGATTATAAGAGCTGTAAGTATCTAGGGTCAGCAAAAATAAAGAATCCATTAGAGTTTTTTGAGCAGAAAGGAACATTAAAAGTGGTATTTTAGAGAAACTAATGAGAAGTTATGAACAAAATAGTTATTTAGCATACTTGGTCCCCAGTATCCGCCTTATAAAATGTGCTCTTAAGAGCTCTTCCAACTTCAAGTATTTGAGATTTGCAAATAGTAGGGGACGTGGGCACAGTGATTCTAAGCCAAGATCCAGACAGATATATCCATTAAGCAGTTGGGTTTGTGAGGTTTAAAATGGTGGAAATGATGAGCTGGAGGCATAGGTTTAAAGGTCTCACAGATAGAGGCCATTAGTTGAAGCCTGAGGCACATAAGATTTCAGAGTTTAGGTGATGTAGTTAGGGAATCAATAAAAGCTGAAATAGAAACCCTGGCTTTCTCTTTCTGGCAGCATGGTGCGTTAAGTAGTGTGAGAGGCTTTTCTGTCACACATGAAGATAGAGAAGCATCCTGGGGGTGAGGACAAAAGAAAGAATGTGAAATGACCAGAGAGCATGTTTCCTTCTGAGGGCAAAACTGGTAATATCGAGGAGACAAGAGGAAGGTAGATGTCTGAAGGACCTTGGCTAGAGGGAGAACCTTTAGGTTCCTGAAAAAGTTCCATGTCAGGGGGTTGGTGAGATGCTCAGTGGTTAAGCATGCATACAGCACTCGCAAAGGACCAGAGTTTAATTCCCAGCACACATATTCGGTAACTCATTTGTAACTTGTAACTCCAGCTCTAGGGGTCCAGTACTCTCTACTGGATTCTGCAGACACCTGTACTCACATACCTGTATCCACACACAGACACATATTTGAAAATACAATAAATGTTAAAAAATCCTTTTAAAAAAAGAGGAAGAAGCTGTACAAATATATCATAATCACATTCTTAACCAGCGATAAAATGAGCAGCTAGAACAAAAGGATGATGATTCACAGAGAATCAAAGGTAAAGGTTGACAGAAGATTTGCTGTTGGAAAGCAGAAAGATGAAAAGATATGGGGACAAATGTCTTCTTTAAATTATTGAAAGAAAAGTAATTTCAGTATCCACAGTGAAGATGTCTTTCTAAAGTAAGATGAAATAATGACTTTTTTTTTTGGTTTTTTTTTTTTTTTTTTTGGGGCCGGGGTTTTTCTTTGTAGCTTTGCGCCTTTCCTGGAACTCACTTGGTAGCCCAGGCTGGCCTCGAACTCACAGAGATCCGCCTGCCTCTGCCTCCCGAGTGCTGGGATTAAAGGCGTGCGCCACCACCGCCCGGCGCAATAATGACTTTTGAAACATTCAGAGATGAGGGAATTCGGCAGCAGCAGATCCACACTGTGAGAAACATTAAAGGAAGTTTAATGTCCTCCCTCCAGCCAACAGGGAGATGCTAGCATCTGGAAATGGGGTCGGTCCATCACAAAGGAAGGAGAGAACAGTGAAGAAGCTGCTGTGTAAACATGTGGGTGCTTTAAATCTCTATGGAACAGCATGGGCTTCTTAAACAAAAACAGTAGCAAGATAAAATGGAACAATAAGTAGCAAACTGATCCAGAAGAGAGGAAAATGGGCAAAACATGTTCTCATTGGCAAGTCTGCAAGCCACAGACAAGGGAATAATGTAGTTGGAAGTTTCTCTGGTCCTGCCCAGGCCTGGGGTCAGGACAAATCTCTCTCACCTGCTAGTCCAGCAGCCGCTCAGACCCAAATAAACACACACAGGCTTATATTATTTTAAACTATGGCCCTCTCTACTCTCCCCCTCTTCCTCCCCACCCTCTCTTCCTCTCCACTCTCCCCCTCTTCCTCCTCACCCTCTTCTCTCTTTCTCTCTGAAAGAAAACAGCTGTATTTTGTAACTGCAAAGGCATCAGCAGACATGGCAGTAAAGGAAGACCCATCAGCCAATGAAGAAGTTCACAGTGACAGTCTTGATTCAGGATATTGAAATTGTACTGTGTCCCTGTCCATAACAGAATTAAATTGCATTAGTTACAGATCGCTAACGAAAATGACCCTGATTCTGGGAAGTTATTAAATGACCTATAGATCAAGAAGAAACCACAAAGGAAATTATAAAATATCATGAACCAAATGAAAATTAAGTCACAGCTTAGAGTTTGTAGAATGTGACTTCTGCTTGGGAAGCAGGCAGGCTGACTGCAGAGCTTTACCTCTCCTCCATTCTTCTAGATCCGACCCCCAGTCTCACCCTCAGCTCAGCAGCACACCTGTGCAGCCTCCCTTCCTCTCTGCCCACCCCCCAGTGGATCACACAGCTCTTCTACTCCTAACCTCCGGTACCCCACTCATTGCTTTCTCCCAGCCCCCAACTTGAGGAGGCACTCCTGGGGAACCCGCAGGCCACTCTGACCAGGGAAGCAAGTAGGCTGTCTGCAGATCTTCCCTCTCCCTCCATTCCTCCAAGGCCAGCCTCCCAGTCTCTTCTGTAGCAGACCTTCATCTGTGGCTTCTCCTCACTTCTACCCCCATCCCAGGGGCCTAAGCAGACCCCAGTGGAACACCCTGCTTTCCTCCCTCCTGTGGACCACCTCAGCCCCTCTCCAGTCCATCCCCATTCCTAAGTGTCAGCTCCTAATACCCAGGAACAGATTTTACCTGGAATCCCCAGTGACCACACCTGTCAGGATCCCAGAAGAATTTCCTACCAGGCAACACCCAGCCACCACACTCTGCTAAGAACAGAGAGGACAACAGAAACCCAGGAGCAAAACACCTGTGCAACATAGACAAGACCAGATATCAGCACCAAGAATTACAATCATCCCAGTCCAGATGCCTAGATACCAGAATAAAAACACAATAACAGTCATGACAACAGACAGGGCTCCACTAGAGCCCAGCAACCCTACCACAGCGGCCCTGAGTGTTGCAACACAGCTGAAGCACAAGACAAAGACCTAAGACAGCCTTGATGGATAGGATAGAGGCCCTTAATGAGGAAATGAATACATCCCTTAAATTCAGGAAAACACAAACAGTGGAAGGAAATGAATAAAACAGTTCAAGACCTAAAAGTAGAAATAGAATCAATAAAGGAAATCCAGGCTGAAGGAAATCTGGAAATGAAAAAGTTAGGGACTAAAACGGGAACCTCAGAAGCAAGCCTCACCAACAGAATACAAGAGATGGAAGAGAGAATCTCAGGCACTGAAGACACAATAGAAATTGTAGATACCTTGGGCAAAGAAAATGTTAAATCTAAAATGGGAATCGATCTACCTCAAGACCCAGCCATACCACTCTTGGGCATATACCCAAGGAATGCTCAATCATACCACAAAGATACATGCTCACCTATGTTCATAGCAGCTCTATTTGTAATAGCCAGAACCTGGAAACAACCTAGATGCCCGTCAACTGAAGAATGGATTAAGAAAATGTGGTACATATGCACAACAGAGTACTACTCAGCAGAGAAAAACAATGACAGCATGAAATTTGCAGGCAAATGGATGGAACCAGAAAATATCATCCTGAGTGAGGTAACCCAAACCCAGAAGGACAAACATGGTATGTACTCACTCATAAGTGGATACTAGATATGAAGCAAAGGACAATCAGACTGCAACCCACGGAACTAGGGAGGCTACATAGCAGGGGGGACCCTAGGATGACTGTGGCTTACAATAAGTTTTGGTTTTACTCAATTACTAGGCAAGCCTCAATGAAACATTTCACTATTAGCATAAGAATTTATACTGTATCAAGCTGATAATAGAAAAATAAAAAAAAGAAAATGTTAAATCTAAAAAACTGGCACAAACATCCGGGAAATCTGGGATACTATAAAAAAGACCAAATCTAAGAATACCAGGAATAGAGAAAGGAAAAGAAACAGGTCAAAGGCACAGAAAATATTTTCAACAAAATCATAGAAGAAAATTTCCCTTACCCAAAGAAGGAGATGCCTATCAAGGTACAAGACACATACAGAACATCAAATAGATTAGACCAGAAAAGGAAATCCATGGCACATAATAATCAAAATGCTCAAGGTATACAACAAAGAAAGAATATTAAGGGCTGCAAGGGAAAAACATGAAATAAAATATAAAGACAGACCTGTTAGAATTACACCTGGCTTCTCAGTAGAGATTCTAAAAGACAGAGGGGCCTGGACAGAGTCTGTTCTACAGACTCTCAGAGACCACAGATGCCAGCGCAGACTACTATACCCAACAAAATTTTCAATCACAATAGATGGAGAAAATAAGACAGACTATGTTAAAACCAAACTTAATATCTATCACAGGTCCAACCCTACAGAAGATGCTGGAAGGAAAGATCCAACCTAAAGAGGTTAGAGAGAATAAATAATCCCAGATCAGCAAATCAAAAGAGTGCACACACACACACACACACACACACACACACCATCACCACCACCACCACCACCAACAACAACAACAACAACAACAACAAAATAGGAATCAACAGTCATTGGTCTTTGATATCTCTCAACATCAATTCCCTAATAAAAAGACACAGACTAACAGAACTGATAAGAAACCAGGATCCATCTGTTGCACCCAAGAAAAACACCTTAACATGAAGGATAAACATCGCCTCAGGGTAAAAGGATGGAAAAAGATATTCCAAGCAAATGGACCTAAGAAGCAGTCATTTTAATATCTGACAGAATAGATTTCAAACCAAAACTAACCAGCAGAGATAAGAAAGGACACTACATATTCATCAAAGGAAAAATCTACCAAGAGTACATTACAATTCTAAACATGTATGCCCCAAACACAAGGGCAGCCAAGTTTATAAAAGAAACACTACTACAGTTTAAATCACATATTGACCCTCCCTCGCTGATAGTGGAAGACTTCAGTATTCCATTCTTGCCAATAGATAGGTCATTCAGACAAAAACAGAAATGCTGGAGCTAACTGACGTTATAAAACGAAAGGACCTAACATATTTACAGAGTGTTTCACCCAAACACAAAAGAACATACTTTCTTCTCAGCACCTCATGGAACTTTCTCCATAACTGACTACATACTCAGACACAAAGCAAGTCTCAACAGATACAAGAAAACTGAAATAACACCCTGCAGCCTATGTGACCACCATAGATTAAAACTGGATATCGCCGGGCGGTGGCAGCGCCGCCGCACGCCTTTAATCCCAGCACTCAGGAGGCAGAGGCAGGCGGATCTCTGTGAGTTCGAGGCCAGCCTGGACTACAGAGCGAGATCAAAAAAAAACAAAAAACAACAAAAAAAAACCCTAAAAAAAAAAACAAAAAAAAAAAAAAAAAAACCAACTGGATATCAACAATATCAGAAACAACAGAAAGCTTACATACTCATGGAAACTGAACAACTCTCTACTGAGTGGAAAATGAGTCAAGACAGAAATTAAGAAAGAATTTAAAGACTTTCTAGAATTGAATCAAGTAAATACACAACATACCCAAACCTATGGGGCACAATGAAGGTGTTTCTTTTTTTTTTTTTTTTTTTCCTTTGGTTTTTTTCGAGACGGTTTCTCTGTGTAGCTTTACGCCTTTCCTGGAACTCACTTGGTAGCCCAGGCTGGCCTCAAACTCACAGAGATCCACCTGGCTCTGCCTCCCGAGTGCTGGGATTAAAGGCATGTGCCACCACCGCCCGGCAATGAAGGTGTTTCTAAGAGACAAGTTCATAGCACTTAAGAAAAAAAAGAAAAGGAAAAAATGGAGAGATCTCATACTAGTAACAGCGCAACTGAAAGCTCTAGAACAAAAAATAAGAAAACACAGCCGGGCGTTGGTGGCGCACGCCTTTAATCCCAGCACTCGGGAGGCAGAGCCAGGCGGATCTCCATGAGTTCAAGGCCAGCCTGGGCTACCAAGTGAGTTCCAGGAAAGGCGCAAAGCTACACAGAGAAACCCTGTCTGGAAAAACCAAAAAAAAAAAAAAAAAAAAAAAAATAAGAAAACACACCCAAAAGGAATAGATGGGAAGAAATAATCAAACTCAGGGCTGAAATCAATAAAATAAAAACAAAAACAAAAAATACAAAGAATCAATGAAACAAATAGTTGGTTATTTGAGAAAATAAGGTTGACAAACTCTTATACAAATTAACTAAAAGCTAGAGAATATTAACAATTATTAGATGAAATTTATTATTTACAATTTAATATTAACAAAATTAGATGAAAAGGGGGACATAACAACGGACACCAAAGAAATCCAGAGAACCATAAGGACATATTTTAAAAACCTGTGCCAAATAATGGGGGAGACAGGGCCCCAGCTGGACATCTGTTGTCACTAAATGAAGCTTCCAGTACTTGGACTGGGTTACATCTAATTGATTTGTCGTCCCTAAACAACCCAGGCTGTTGCTAAGGCTATAGGTTGCTCTCCACAAACTGACAGCAAGTCCCCATTGCTGAAGACACCTACCCAACCCATTGTACATGGAGAAGTCCAGCTGGTGCCTGTGTAGAGCCTTCACCCCTACATTCTAACTTCTTTGGTACAGAAAGGTACTCTGCACTCAGCCAAAAGATAAACGCAGACACCAACCCAGCCACAAACCCTGTGATCTCCAGTGGTGTCCTGCCTGCGCAATATGCTAGTGCAATGGTGGTGCAGAGCTTGTAGAAGGAACCAACCAAATCTGATTTAACTTAAGGCCCACGCCACGAGATGGAACCCATACCCAACACTGCTTGATGATCAAGAACCAGAGACTAGATAGCCCAGGGACCTAGGGTAAAACCAAATACTACTGTTCAGAAAGTAAAAAACAAAGCAACAAAAAAGTAGCAATAAAATGACTAGTAGTGACATTCTGCTATACTCATAGATGAGTGCCTTGCTCAGTCATCTGCAGAGAAGCTTCCTTCTGCAGCAGATGGGAACAAATACAGAGACCCACAGCCAGACGTTATGCAGAGAGTGAGAGACCTTGGAACACTCAGCCTTAAATGGAATGTCTCCATCAAATCCCTTCCCTTGGGGCCCAGGGAACCTCGTGGAAGAGGAGGCAGAAAGAATGTAACAGCCAGAGATGGAGGACTCCAAGAATATAAAGTCCTCTAAGTTAGCATGAACAAAGCTCATACAAACTCACAGAGACCGAGGCCGCCTGCACAGGACCCCAATAGGTCTATAGCAGGTCCTCTTTGTATGTCTTCTGACTCCCAGTTTAGTGTTTTCATGGATTCCTGAGTGCGAATGAGTGGACCTCTGACTCTTGTGCCTTCTCCTGCGCTCTTTTCCTTCTGTTTGTCTTGCCCAACTCCAATGTGCTATTTTTTGTTTTATCTTACTTTATTTTATTCTATGATTATCCCTTAGAACCCCTTTTGATTTCTAATGAGAGACAGAAAAGGGGTAGATCTGGATGGGAGAGGAGGTGAGGAGGAACTGGGAGGGGTTGAGGGAAGAGAAACCATATGAGGATATATTATGTGAGAAAAAAAATCTATTTCAATAAAAAACCAAAAAAAGCAATTCAAGGTATGGAAATAGTTTAATTGCATCTCTCAAGTGTATGGCTTATGTTCAGGGTGAGCCTGTGCCTTAGACTATCAAGAGCTGAGTGTGGTCTCTTGTGTCTCATGGTGTTTTCTGAGTCCATCACCCCACAGGCTCATTGAGAAAGAATGTGAATCAGTTAAGTTTTACAGCCAACTCTGAACTTTGAGGGTTATTTCTCTGGTTTACAATGAAAAAGAATCCAAGTCCTGAGAAGACTTAATTCTTTTACGTACTCACCAAATTTCTTTTAAAAAATAATAATTTTTATTATTTGAGGATTTCATGCATAAGACCACTGATGTCTTTTCTCTCCCAGAGCTATACAGAACCTTTGGCACTATGTAAGCTAGCCAACGGGGAAGGGGTTTCCCAGTCGGTTTTAAACTTACTTCTCTATATCTAGCAACTAAAGTATGTGGTGTCTTCAGCTATAAGGTCTTATCACATCATAACAGGTAACTAACAATGATGGCAATAGCCCGTGTTGCTTCTGAGACATCTGGGACTTTGCTGACCAATAACTCATAGTGCTCATTCTTGGCACTTAAATTTTCATTTAATAATGCATTACTTCTGGGCCTGCTCCCAAAGTTTCTTATAATAAGTTAAGTAATAAACCAGGTGGTGGTGGTGTGCACCTTTGATCCCAGCACTCAGGAGGCAGAGGCATGTGGATCCCTGAGTTTGAGGACAATCTGCATTATAGAGTGAGTTCCAGAATAGTCAGGAGAAACCCTGTCTCAACCATCACCCCCAAATTTAAATAATAAAAGGTATATACATTAACAATAAAATATGGAGGAGTAAAATAATGCAGCAAAAGCAGTATTTGTAGAGAAAATATAGGTTAACTCTAAAAGCTTATGTTAGGAAATGAAAGTGAATATAAAAGCTATAAATCAATCAATAAATGTGATGTTGAATTAAGTTAACAAGCAGGTCTGGTTGGGCCTGGTGGCACAGATGCACTTTCAGCACTTGGGAGACAGAGGCAGAAGGACCACGGCAAACTCAAGGTCAGCCTCAGCCATAGTGAGTTCCAATCGACCCAAGCCTACTTCAGAAAACGCTGTCCCAGAAAACAAAACAAACTAATGTAAAAGAAAGCTTTGAGACTCAGATGACAAAATAATACATTGTAAGCAAGATGAGAAGACTTTTTTGAATATGTAAGATAGCAAGGTTATGGCAGCAGGTCAAAGGGGGTCACGCTGGGTGTGGTGGTCCATGCTGGCACTGAGGAGGCAGAGGCAGGATGACTGATAGGATAGTTCAACGGCAGCCTGGAGTCTATAGTGGGACGCTGTCTTGATTTTTTTTTTTCTTAAGGAAGAAAAGACAAGAGATTAAGGTCAGAGAATATAAAAGAATCTAAAATACTAAAAGCAGTGATAAAAGGGAGTGTTACTACCAACCTTATAAAAACAAGAAAGGACTCTGTGAACAACTGTGTCCCCCAAAAGCAACCGTAGATACGATGAACAAATTCCTAGACGGATTCAAACATCGAGAGAGAAACGACCTCGGTAGCTGCCTTTGTCCTTGATCAGTTCCAGCTGGTGACCTTGCGTGCTGGTTGTCTCCTCATGCTGCACTCCTTTCCTGTGTGCACACCCCTCACCAGTGTCCTCTTTCCCGTGTGCACACCCCTCACCAGTGTCCCTCTTTCCCGTGTGCACACCTCTCACCAGTGCCCTCTTTCCCGTGTGCACACCCCTCACCAGTGCCCTCTTTCCCGTGTGCACACCTCTCACCAGTGTCCTCTTTCCCGTGTGCACACCTCTCACCAGTGTCCTCTTTCCCGTGTGCACACCTCTCACCAGTGTCCCCAGGGTGGAATCAGCTTTCCCGGCCCTTGACTTCGAGCTTCCCATGTGACATGTACAGACCACTGTAAACTCCAGAGGGTTCTGCTGTGAGTGCTGTCATGTGAGGAAGCCCAGCTAAACTACAAATATGGGCAGGCAGTGTCCCCAATATCCAAATTACTGCATCCACATGAGTCACCCCAGGAGAAACAGTAGAGCAGATACTCACCTGAGCTGCACTTGTTCAGGACTCGGTCTCCAGCACCAGCACGATTCCGCCTGATTAGATAGTGACAGCCTGTGTGCTGGTGGATGTGTTAGGTCAGTGACTTAACCTGAGGTCAGGAGCACCCCACAGACACAGAGAACAGCCTGTGTGCTGGTGGATGTGTTAGGTCAGTGACTTAACCTGAGGTCAGGAGCACCCCACAGACATACATAAAGACCATTTTTCTTGGCTTCCACAAAATACCACACATTTGGAAATACAGTCACAGTGAGCAGGTAGTTCCAGAAGTGTCTGCCCACACAGAGTGTATTGTTTGCACACAAGAAACAGTTCACTCTGGCCTGTGTTGCTGCCTCCTGCGCTTCTCAGCCTGCTTGATTGTCAGATACTCCCCATCACCAAGGTCTTCAGTCTGTTAAAAATGTGAGGAGCAATGTTACTTCAGCTGTTGAGGGCCAGTTTACCGTGTCATGTGGGGAAGTGCTGGCAGCAGCGTATAAATGTGGCTTCTTTCATATACTGATGACTGTCACCGACAGTGTTACCTAGCGAGATCTCGTGACACACACATGCAATCCCAGCATTTGAACCGCAGAACCACCTGGATGAACTGTTTGCAGATTTTCTTTCTTACTTTCCTTTCCCTTTGGACAGGTCTCATTGGGTAGCC
>CABHPP010001297.1:0-47096 GCA_902168425.1 Peromyscus attwateri
AAGTGCTTTTATGCCATATTGCATTTTATGTGTTTACAAAGTTGCAACCTATTGGCATTTAATTCCATATTTACTGTTCTTATGTCTCATTGCACAGTAGGACATGGAATGAGCCATAAAGCTGTTATCATAAGTATTGCATCAAATGAAAATTTAATTAAATCACAAGTTTTGAAGATTTCCTTTCTGTGTTACCCTTGGGTTCAGCATTCTTTACTCACACTCTTTTATCGCTTTATCTACACTGAATTATAAATCTATACACTAAAGTATATTGATTTGTATATCAAATATTTGGAGATAAAAAAGGTTTTCTGAAACTCTAAGTATATTAGAATAAGTTATTTGACTTTACTGATTTGAAAATTCATAAAAGCCTGTAGTTTAACGTACTGAGGATCCTACATATAAACATAGTATTATTACAGGGCAAGAATATTTTTTTTAATTATAAATACTTCATGTAAAATTTACTGTAAGCTGAGAACAGTGGTGCAAAATTGTCTGCTGGGACTCGGCAGGTGAGGAAGGAGGATCAGGACTTTAAGATCAGCTAAAATTTTATAGCAAATTCACGTTGTCGGAGGTACAATCAAGCCCCACCTAAAAATAATGCAATTATCTATTTGTGTATTTTAATTCATATGTAAACATACATGATCAAATTATGTTTTATATGACCTGAAGACAAAATGCTTTTTATATTAGAAAATCATGCATATATTTGGCATGGTTTTATTTACTTAAGAAACTCATTTCTTACAAAGGAATAAAATAAAGATAATTCTTCACCTTGACTTCTGTAAGTGAAGTAAAACTACAATTATGTTAAGTGCAGTTTCTTTGCAGCATTTTCAAGGGTGGAAAGGTGAAGACCCAGTACCTATAATTTGCTCACATCAGAGTATTATAAAACTCTGAAAACCTCATTGCAGTTCCATTTTAAAAGTGAGAAGAAAATGAGCAGAAAAAAAAAAAGATTTCTCATCAGAATGTGGGATAGTACTTAGAATTTCAGTTGAAAATAGTAATAATTAAAGAAATGATATGACAAAGAGAGTTCAAATCTAAAGAATTTACAACAATGTGAGGAAGATTTATAATTGGTCTAGTTGAGAAAAAGTTCAAACAAATGTTGAAACATTAAAAGCAGTTAATACAGTTCAAGCCAACCAAGAGATTAAGTTCAAGAAATTTGACCTTATAAAAATCCAGGAATATTGAAACCATACCCAACTTGTTGACATAATCGTATGAGATAAGAAATAAGATTTAATAACATACCCATAGTAAGATGGGAGTATGACAATGGATTTTAATAGGAAAGTGAAAGTATTTGTGAAAACATAGTTTGGTATGAATCAAAAATTATGTCATCATAGCACACGCCCTTCCCCACTCTACACTGATTTTATATTCATATATTGTTAACCATATACAAATCAATAAAATAACATATATATGAAAAATGAAAAAAAGAGAATTTACATAGAATCATGGAATTGCCTTTTAAATATCAATGCTGTGTTACATATTCTGAAATTAAATTGGTTTTATTCCAATTTAGTAAAAATTCAGACAGACATTGAAATCAAGGAAATTAAGCTTAACCTGCTTATTTGTTTTTTTTTTCCCCACTTTTAGCCTTTTCAAAAAACACAGGAATTGTATGACCTGTATTAACACTGTTAAGAAAAAAATGTTGCAATATCCTGATCCTAACCACTATGAATGTGATCTTTAATCTCTGGTGTGTCCACACTATATATAGTATCAGCTACTAGACAGAGATCAGCCATCTTTTCATTTTTATCAGAATGACTTTCACCTGGCAGCTTGATGTGCAAGAAACTCTCATTCAACATAATAATGACTCAAAAAGCAAAATATTAATAATTTTGAAAATTTTAATATGATAAAGAAAAGCTAATATCCACATACAAGTGAGTACATGTCATGTTTGACTTTCTGGGTCTGGGTTATCTCACTCAGGATGATTTTTCTTCTAGTTTTGTCCATATAACCTCAAATTTCCTGATATCGTTGTTTCTAACACCCAAGTAATACTCCACTGTGTGAATGTACCCTGTTTTATTTTATCCAATCTTCAGTTGAGGGACATCTAGGTTATTTCTAGTTCCTGGCTATTACAAATAAAGATGCTATGAACATGTTTGAGAAAGTATCTTTGTGGTATGATTGAACATCCTTTGAGTATATGCCCAAGATTGGTATATCTAGGTCTTGAGGTAGATTGACTCCCAATTTTTTAAGAAGCCATCACATTGATTTCTAAAGTGACTGTACAAGGTTGCAATCCCACTTGCAATGAACGAGTGTTCCCCTTAATCCATTTCCTTTCTAGCATAAGCTGTCATTTTTGTTTTTGATCTTAGCCATTCTGACAGGTGAAAGATGGAATCTCAGAGAACTTTTGATTTGCACTTCCCTGATTTGTAAGGATTTTGAACATTTCTTTAAGTGTTTCTCTGCCATTTAAGATTCTTCTGTTGAGAATTCTCCTTTTGGATCTGTACACCATTTTTGAAAATTGGATTATTGGCTTTTTGGGGGTCTAGTTTCTCAAGTTCTTTATATATTTTGGAATTCAGCCCTCTGACAAATGTGGAGTGATGAAGATCTTTTCCCATTCTGTAGGCTGCCATTGTTTCCCTTTGACAGTGTCCTTTGCCTTACAGAAGCTTTTCAGTTTCATGAAGTCCCATTTATGAATTGTCAATCTTAGAGTCTGTGTTACTTGTATTCTATTTAGGAAGTGGTCTCTGCTGCCAGTGTGTTCAAGGCTATTCCCCACTTTATCTTCTGTCAGGTTCAGTGTAACTGGATTTATGTTGTGATCTTTGATCCACTTGTACTTGGGTATTGTGCATCATAGATATGGATCTATTTGCATTCTTGTACATGTAGACATCCAGTTATTCCAGCATTATTGTTGAAGAAGCTTTCTGTTTTCCATTGTATAATTTTTCCTTCCTTGTAAAAAAAAAATCCGGTGTCCATAGGTATGTAGATTTATGTCTGGATGTTTGATTTGATTCCATTAATTCATCTGTGTCTGCTCATGTCAATATCAAGCTGTTTTTATTACTACGCTGCTGCGCATATCACTTTGTATGCTGTGAATGTGTTGCTCTGATTTGGTTGATAAATAAAATGCTGATTGGCCAGTAGCCAGGCAGGAAGTATAGTATAGGTGGTACAAGCAGAGAGGAGGATTCTGGGAACAGGAAGGCAGTCAGGAGTCGCCAGCCAGACACAGAGGAAGCAAGATGTAAAAGTACCGGTAAGCCACAAGCCACATGGCAACTTATAGATTAATAGAAATGGGTTAACTTAAGATATAAGAACTAGATAGCAAGAAGCCTGCCACGGCCATACAGTTTATAAGTCTCTGTGTGTTTACTTGGGTCTGAGTGGCTGCAGGAGCCGGGTGCACACAGGAAAACTACAGCTATACTACAGCTCTGTAGTAGAGCTTGAGATCAGGGATGGTGATACTTCTCTCTGTTCTTTTATTGTACAGGATTGTTTTAGCTATCCTGGGGTTTTTTTTTTTTCCATATGAAGTTGATTATTGTTTTTCATTCTCTGTAAATAATTGTTTTGGAATTTTGATGGGAATTGCATTGAATCTGTAGACTGCTTTTGATTTTCTTCTTTTACTTCTTCCAATTTTGTGGAGTACAGGTTTTTAAAGTATGACCTAATGATTCCCTTATTTCTTAAGTGTCAGTTGCTGTATACCCTTTTTCATTTCTGATGTTTGTTAATTTTGATATTATCTCTCTGAGTTTTAGTAAGTTTGGAGAAAAGTTTGTCTATCTTATTAATTTTCTCAAAGAACCAACTAAATTATTAGAATGGTCATTTTGTCTTCAGAATATGAAGTGAAGGGCATCTGGAATGGCCTTTTCCCTTTTTCTTAAAACTAAAATTTAACTAAATATTTCTGTCCTTTCCTGTTCTCTGTCTGTCCTCTCCAATTTCCTCATTTGCTCCTTCTCAAATTCATGACTTCTATTTTTTATTGTTACATATACATACTTAAATATAAAAATGAAACCTACTTAGTCCATTTGGTATGTATATGATTTCAGTGACAACCTATTAGTACTGGATAACCAGTTATGGGTGGGTCTCATCCCTGGAGAAGGTGATTTCTCCTGCTTTCAGCATTGCCTGTAGCTGAAATTCTTTTTAATCAATGCACTAGTGCTTATTTTGTTTTTTTATTTATTTTCATATGTAAATATAACATTGTGAGAGGATAAATTTAAAATAAAAAAGTTGAAATTCAACCTTATTTCTATATATGAGTCAAATTATGAGAAATCATCATCTTTAAAATCTCTGTATGTGCAAGGTAAGGTAAAACATATGAAAAATTTATTGAATCCAAGTCATTTAAGTTTCTTAAAAATTTTCACTTAATGTACAAGGTATGTTATACAGATAGTGAATAAGGTAAATGAAAGATAAAGACACTGAAAAATCTTAACAGATGTGATATGCAAAAAGCAAAAAGACTAATTAATATGGTGTGTGTGTGTGTGTGTGTGTGTGTGTGTGTGTGTGTGTGTGTGTGTTAGGGTACGTGTCTGTCATAGAACACGTGACAATAGAACACAGAGTACAACTTAGAAAGTTAATTCTCTCCTTCTATCATGTTTCATGAGAACCAGATCTCAGATCCTCAGGCTTGTGGAAAGTGACTTTACGTACAAATCCACTCCTCTGGCACAGTCATTTAAGAAAATTCATTCTTGTCAATACTTCAACCCTAAGACAGCATAAAGGACAGATAATTGCAATAATTGTTTGCTTTGTGCTCCAAACTTTCTTCTCATTTTTATTGATTCTTTGAGAATTTTGTACAATGTATTTTGATCATATTAGATTCATCTTGTTTACTCCTCCTAAATCTATACCCACTTCCATACCCACTCAGCTTTGTGTACTCTTAAAAAATAAACAAAACATCAAGTATTGTTTGTGCTTTCCACGTATTCTTGGGCATGTCTCCTTCACTGATGATGGTCAAGCTTCCAGTGACCATACCATTAAATAGACCTGATTATCCCTCCTCCCTGAGAAGCTATCTCTGCCAATAGATACTTCCTTAGCTATGGGTGGGATTTCCTGCTCTTCTCTGCTCTCCATGTTGGAATTTTGTCTGTTTTGATATTGCATAGATATTGTGTATGTCGTTATAAATGTTGTGAGTGTCTATGTGTAACTGCTCTGCTATGCCCAGAAATCATTCTTTCAGTGTACTTATTCAACACTTATGGCTCCTACAATCTTCTACATCATTTTTCCCAATGATCTCTTAGCATTATTGGAGGTTTTGTGATACAGAGTTGTTACCAGTATGGATAAGCATTCCACAGTCCCTTACTCTCTGTAACTTGATCAGCTGTGTGTCACTCAGTTAAGAAACTACTACCAAACACTGATAAATGAACACAATATTCAAAAGACTTTTAATTATCTACCCTTATGCCTATAGATTAATATTATTAATTAATAATAGCCTTATTAGAGAAGATTCCATTTTTATTAGATGACGTTTAACATGTTCTACCTTTTTTTGAAAATCTCTTAAATATCTTTCATTTCTTTTCCATCATTTTTTAGATTATAATGTAATTACATTACTCCCCCTTTGCTGTCTTCCCTCTGAATACTTCCATATATCCTTCCTTATTCTTTTTCAAATTCATTGCCTCTTAACCACTAAGTCACCTTTCCAGACTCCAAATGTATACTTTTTTAAGTAGTATTACACTATGCAGTCCTACAACATATGCTACCAAATGTTTTACTTGCCATTATGCTTACAGTTCAGAAATGCTAATAAGATGAAATCACTAAACCTGAATTAGGAATAGGAAACCTGAAATTTTTATGGAAGAAAATGTACTCACTACTGCTTCAAATACATTATTTATAAAAACATAGTTCCCATAGTATAAACTTGAATTTATATTAAATCAGTAAAATTTCATAAAATTATAATTTTAGTTTAGTTAGGATGTTGTCGAAGAATGGTACATATGGGAATAATCAGCATCTTTATGGTGATAATAATATTTACTATGAGTCAAGGATTTGGCATTCTTCATCTTCTGAAAACTCCACTACAAATGATGAAATATGTGTTCTCAAATATTTTAGCAAAAAAAATAGCTACTGAGAATTATAAGTTTAAGATAATTTGGTTAAAAGACCAAGGCTTTTCAAGAAGCAAAGTTTAAATCAAAGCATTCAAATATCTTTATGTAACTTTAAAAAATATTTATTGTGATTGTGTGTGTGTGTGTGTGTGTGTGTGTGTGTGTGTGTGCCTGTTTGTGTATTTCTGTGTATGTGAAGATGTAAACACAGAGACCAGAGTAAGATTCTGGGTGTGTTGTTCTTTTCCTCTTGGTCATTTTCTTGAGACAGTGTCTCTTACACAATAGGTTGAATGAGACTGGCTGGTCAGTGAGAAAGCCCCAGATACCCTCTTTTCACCGCAGAGCTGAGCTTTAAGGCACACAGCCATTCTCTGCTTTTGTGTGTAGGTAGTGGGGATTTGATTTTCAGTTAAGGAGTTCCAGGTCATTTACGTAGGGATTTTTGTAACTTTGTTTTGGATCCCACTGATTTTTAACAAGAACTGTCTGTATGACTAATGGATTGAGATTACTCTTTGAAATCTGTGGGCTTATTGGTGGATACACAGGTGAAGATAATGATTGTCCGTCCCAGAATTCATACCTAGCCTATGTTTATTAGACAGGTGTATGGTTTCATGAGCTGCTTCCCATGACTGGCTGTTAGGAGACTTGGTCTTACGTAGACCTAGTGCTGGCAAGGATTGGCAGTGAGATCTGGATTGCAATGTCTGTGCCCTGCTTTGAAGACAGCATTTTCCAGCACTGCTCTCCTTCTTCTGCTACTTCCAGGAATTGCCCTGAAACATTGAGAAGGTAGTATGCCAGTCTTGTTTGTGTTAAGTATTCATCCTTTATTTATTCTCTGGTATGAACCAATTAAAAGTATAAATTTAAAGACAAGAGTTACAAGAAAGATAGCTAATCCTACAAGCCACTGCATATCAAACAAAAAATTTTAATGTCACATTCATTGTTGTTCAAAGCTTCCTATTTTAAAAACAATAGAACTATTTATCTATGATTATAGCACAGATGTTTAGAATACCATTGGTCACCATGTCAGTTTTGTTAAAGGACAGTTGTAAGTTATTCGCTGAGACCTAAAATGTATGTTTGACTAGGATTAAAACACCAAACACGTATTCCCTCTTGTGGAGCAGGCCTCCATTACAGTCTGAGTGGATGATAACCACCATAAAGGTCATGGTGCTACTGAGCTAGTATGCACATCTTATATGGCAGGTCTTTTTTTTTTTTTTTTAACTCACCATCTGATGTAGCATCATCTTTTTTAAAGTTTTATTTTGAAATTATAATGTAATTACAATACTTCCCCCTTCCTTTCCTCCCTCTAACTCTTCCCATGCACCCCTCCAAGACTATGAAATGTAAGAAGCAAGGAAGATGCTTCCAGCTCAGTTCCCACGTGATTTCTCCGTATCTTGCAACCAAGGTGTGTAGTATCTTGAGTAGCAGGTCTTATCAACTAGTTCTTGTGGGATATCAAGGGAAATATCAAGAACCTGTATTGCATTGGTACCCTCAGGGGCCCCCTTAGATAACAAATCATAAGGAAATATTCCATACCTGGCACTGAGTGTTTTGTTTAATTTACAATGGCTTCTAGGAGCAGCATTTTCCAGCCAGGAAGGACCTATCCATTATAAATCTCCTTCTTTCCCCTCTACTCTTTCAATCTCTCTTTAAAAATTGGTTCACTCCAGGCATAATGACTATTTAATTTACTTTATATTTTTTACTTATTATAGAACTAAATTATACAATGAATCTATATTTTTTATTATTATAGAAAATCCAGTAACTGCTAATGCTGGTAACACTATAGGAAAAGCCACACCCAACAATTCACTGTTAAGAGTGCAGACTGGTACAGGAACTTTTGAAGTGAACCTATAGTCCACTCAAAAATTTAAAAATAGAACCACCATATGACTCAAATAACCATTCCAGGGCATATACTCAAAGAACTCCATATCCTGCTACAAAATTATGTATGCATGATCATTGCAGCTTTATTCACAATAGCTAAAAATAGAAACAGTTCAGAATCCATCAAAATATGAACGGATAATGAAAATATACCCAATATCAGCTAAAATGAAAAAAAATGAAATTTTCAGCTAAATGGATGGAAATAGAAAAATACACTGAGGGAGGTAACCCAGGTATAGGTAATTTTTTAAAAATATATTACACTTCATAGTTTGGGATCTATGTTTGAAGAATGCTACGGCATGAATCCTAAGTGATCTTAATAATAAAAACCCAGAATCAGATATCAGGGTGAAAGCTGAAAGATCAGAGAAGCAGAGCAGCCAGCCACTAGAGAGACTTCTTACCCTTACTGAATACTCAGGATGAAAGCGCCAAGCTCCTGACTCCACTTGCCTTATATTCCTCTCTCTGCCCAGCCATATCACTTCCTGTCTCCACCTCCCTAGTTCTGGGATTAAAGGCATGATATTCTGAGTGCTGGGATCAAAAGTGTGTGCCACCACTGCCTGGCTCTGTTTCTTTTTTAGATTGGATGAATCTTTTGTAGTCCAGGATGGCCTTGAACTCACAGAGATCCCTCTGCCTCTGCCTCCTGAGTGCTGGAATTAAAGATGTGTGTCTACACGGCCTGGCCTCTATGGCTAACTAGTGGCTTAGCTCCACATTCTGATCTTCAGGCAAGCTTTATTTGTTAGATCACAAACAAAATACCACCACAGAATGCCATTTTTATTTAACATTATTCCTTACATTGACTAATATGTGATAACAAAATTTCCGGTATTTTCTTAAAATATCAAAGATGGATGTATTAGAATATGTGTAAATCAACATATCACAGATTTTAATTGTTGAAGTTACTGTTCTATTGAAACTCCTAGAAATCTTGCAAATCTTTGAAAACATCAATCCACATCCTCATTACATTTTTGACATGCATTTCAAATACAAGTCTACAAAATACTAAAGCTAGGAGTTGAAATAGTATTTCAAATAAACTCTACTGAGACAGAGTACATCAGTACACTCAGTCTTGCTGGACAGTCTGCTTTTATCAATTCCATACTGGTAATTTATATTGACCTTCTTTCCAATAAAGTCCTTTGATGATTTTTATGTAAACTCCTGTCAAGTCCAATCTCTACTCTTTCTTGTGCTCTTAATGATTTCTCCATAGATTTTAAAATACTATATAAATCAATTCCAGTTTTCATCAAGGTTCACATGGTCATTTCAGAATGCCAGCAATTTATTTTTAATGAGTGCCAAGCACCTTCAAACTCCACAGGAAACTTTTATATTACCAAGTATATCACAGTTTCAAAATACCAAAAATAGCATTTACTAATTACTATAGCACCTGAATCGTTTTGTAAAACTTACTCACCCATATTTAATGTAGTAAACTTTTTGCATTTACAATATTTTTTTTTTTTTTTTTTTTTTTTTTTTTTTGGTACAAGCATAGTTAAATAAAGTACTTTGAGTAAAGGAAATTACACAGTCCCTTACCAATTTCTGGCTTCTGCTTTTTTGTTAATAAAAACCCAGCTCATTATTTTATAGTTTCAAAATACTTAGCCTAAAATCTTTATGTTTAAAAGTTTTTATTTTAGCAAATTTTCCTTATATTGAAAAGATAATGGATTGTCTACTTAGTATCCCTACTTCCGTTATTAGTAATCTAGAATTATGGGAATATTCTCCTGTTTTCTTATCATATTTTCTAACTGCTTCTTTTTCAATCACTTGTTTGTCTTTGTAATAAACTTATTATATTGTTCCTTATCATATGACATCAAAGAAAAACCTCTCTCAAAATGTTTCAAGTATTTCACCTTTCAGTAGGAATTGCTTATGACCTTGACTTTCTTCTTTCACTATTGTTATAAAAAAGAAATGACTTTCTTCTGTCACTATTTTTATAAAATTGAGCATATAGACAGAAACCTGAAGGCAATCTTGTGTGTATAAAAACTTACCTGTTAAAATTACAATGCATGAAAGTGCAGCCCAATTTCAAACTCAGTCTCTTTTCTTTAATATTCTGTAGCTCATATCATCCTTATTTTGATCGGCACATATGGTGATCTCTTTAAGTCATTGTGTTACCAGTCATCCTTCTTTTCTTATAAAAATTTTGTACTTTAAATTTTTTTTATTGATGTCTATTTATATGCACCACATGTGTGTAGGTATCAGTGGAAACTAAAGGGTGAGAGACATCATGGATCTTGAGTTAGAAGTGATTGTTAGCCATCTGATGCAGTTGATAACCAAATTCAGAAACTCTGAAAAGCAATAAGTGTTCTTAACCACTGAACCATCTCTACAGCACCCTAATTAATCTATAAACAGAAACATATTTTAAAACTTTCACATTCATTAAATTTACTTCAGCAATTTAGTTTTACACTGAAATCATGAATTCTAAATTTGACATAAATTAAAGATGAAATTTTCCTACTGGCATTTCTTTTTAACATTGCAAAACACCTTGCAAAGGTGGACTGTATTAAACATACACATTCACACACACATACTCACTAATTAATTATCAGCATTTCTCATTATTATTAGTCACTTAATTAAAAGCAAATTAACCCTAATACTTTCATCAGAAAAAAATGTAACAACCATTGACAGGTTTTTGGATGGAAATCGGGTGTGATTTTTCAGGTACATAAAGTTCATTGACTCAATTCTGATTTGCTGACAAATAGTACATTTTTAAAATAAATATATCACAAATACTACACAAGCCTACTTATACAAAATTTAACTTAAATAAAATGTGTGTTGCAGCTGGAAGTTTTCCTCTGGTCTTGCATGACCCTACAGTCCATAGCTGATTATAAAGTAATCACTAGAAGCTTATATTAATTATAACTGGCCATTAGCTCAGGCTAACTACTGACTAGCTCTTACACTTAAAGTCAGCCCATTTCTGTTAATCTATATGTTGCCACAAGTTTGCTGCTCCCTGGATGGCAGGCTGGCATCTCCTCCTCAGTTTTGTCTTTCCTTCCCAGAATTCTCCTTGTCTGTTTATCCTGCCTATACTTCCTGCCTGGATACTGGCCAATCAGCATTTTATTTGTCAACCAATCAGAGCAACACATTCACAGCATGCAGAGCAATGTCACCCATCAGTGTGTATACAGGAACACACAGATGTGGGATATATATCCTCATGTGTGTGTGTGTGTGTGTGTGTGTGTGTGTGTGAATACGTGTTTTCATATATGCATGCAAATACACATATACATTGGCATTCTTTTGATTTATGACAGGGTTATATACTAACAAATTGTTTCCAATTTGAAAGTATCAGAAGCAGAAAAAGGTTCTATTACAATGAACTTACCAATCATCATAGATGTGGAATGATTCCCAAATGTGAGTGTTTTTTTCTTTTTATGTCTGGAAGGAATTGTCCTCTCTGGACCGTATTGTCAATATCTATTCAATTACTAATGAGGACTTGGATTGATTGCAGATATTTCTCTAGCAAACATATGTAATTTTTAGTACAACATTCCATTTCTATCTCTATATGTCTCCAGAAGCAGGAGTCCTAGATTACTCTGTTTTATTTTAAATTTGAAAAAAAATTCTATAGATTTCACAATGCCAATTTATATTTTTCCAAAATTAAAAAATGACAGTTTTCAATAAATAAAGTCTAAAAATTAGAAAACAAATTTTTTAAAGCATTCTTTTATTCAAATTTATAATGTCTTAGTTTTTCATTTTTCTGATGGTTGTTATTTTATGGAAACTCAAGAATTAAATTTTATTAATTGATAACTGAGTTTCATAATGATTTTAGTTAATGAAAATCACTTGAATTAGTTTTGAGAAAAGAAGAGAGTAGGAACAAAAGGTAAAACAAAATGAGAAAATGATGGCATAACCTATGAAAATAACTGTTAGAAGAAAAACAGTTTAAGTTTGATAGATCTCCTTTTATAGACAGTCCACATTGGATTGCTAAAATACAGTACAATATTGTTGGTCACCAAGCTATAATTAGTGAATGCCAACAAAGGAAAACTGATTATTTAGTTATTTCTCACAAGGAATCCTGCAAATTTCCATGATAATTACTTCTCTGTTTTTATAAAGTGTTGGAGTTATACTGTATGTCATTACTGTCTTCTCTCTTCTAGAAACTCCAATTTGGGGGAAAACTCTTCTATTAACTCAGAATTACTCTAAAAAAAGAGGTGACAATAAAACTGATTAGATAAACTTCTTTTTCAGTTATACTTGTCTGATAAAATCCAGTTGTTCTAATTGAATTTAGGTTTCTTAAGACTCAGAAATATGCTTACAAAAGTTTTCTTAAAGTAGATTTACATACAGGGCTAATGCCTCTCTATGTGCTAATGGTTATTATTTTCAAATAATAATTGTTGTCAAAGAGGGATTTTCTAGAGGTGTTTCTCTTATTCTCCTTCTGGAATAATTTTCCATGGTCCTTATTAGATTAAAAATACTAATAAAAATCTGTGATTTGGCCATGCAGTTGTTTCTGTTAATAGCTGTTCTTAGTGTCTGGAAACATAAGTGATTGAGAAACTTATTGACTCACAAATTTCTGCTTTCTGAATATTTCGTGGTGAACTGTGCATTCTGTAGTAGATGAGCCAAAAACTAAAGATGAGTCAACTAAAGATTATGTGTGCTATGCTTATATTACGACTTCTAGTTTATTGTTTTTATGGGATTTATAAGTTGGTAAACAAGTAGGTCTCTGACTTTTATGCCTTTCTTGGGCTCTTATCCTTCTTTTGATCCATCTTGTTCATCTTTGTTGTTATAGCTTTGTTTTATTATATTTTGTTTTGTTATTTTAAGAAAAATATGAATGAGTGAATGAATGAATGTGTGAATGAATGAAAACCTAGCCACTAGGGTAAAGGTTAACAACTGAACTGTCACTTATACCTGCTAGGAGAGGGAAAGTCAGTTTTTTTCCAATGAAGTGATACTAGGTATATCAACAACTGCAGGCCATGCATCATGTTCAGGCGTAGTTACCTAACATATAACGGACTTGCCAGTATTTTCCTATGCTTTTATTTGGTCGTAGTTTTGGTTTTTGTTTTGTTTTGTTTGGTTGCTTGGTTACATTTTTCTTTTTGGGTGTTTTTTTCTTGTTGTATTATGGTTTTTTTTTTTTTTTTTTTGGTTTTTGAGAAGGAATTTAAAGTTGAGTGGTTTGATGGTTTGAATCAGTATGGCCCACATAGCCTCCTGTGTTTGAATGCTTGGCCTCCAGAGACTGGCATTATTAGGAGGTATGACCTTATTAGAGTAGGTGTTGCCTTGTTGGGGGAAGTATATCACTATGTGGGTGGGCTTTGAGGTCTTATATGCTCAATCCATGCCCAGTGAGTTATTCTCTTCTACTGTCTGTATATCAACGTGTAGAACTTTCAGCTCTGTCTCCAGTACTACATCTGCCAGTGTGATGTGTTGCTTCCACCATGATGATAATGAACTAGACCTCTGAAACTGTAAACCAGCTGCAATGAATGGTTTTCATTTATAAGAATTGCTGTAGTCATGGTTTAATCTTCACAGCAATAGAAACACTGACTAAGATGGGTGGCTAGGTAGGGGGAGAGGATCTGGGAGGACTGGGGGAGGGAAAGAATATGTTTAAAATATATTTAAAGATAAAACTATTTCAAAAAATAAAAATATAATAAAAAGAAAAAAGACTTTGTTAAGTCATTCTGTGTTTTTTTCACAAATTCAGATAAAATAATGGTTTATTGTGTTATATAGATCATCATTTTTAAAATTTTCAGTGAAATTCATATCACCAGTGCTTTAATGAAACATATATATGGGATAGTGTAGCTGAAAGTTTTCCTGCATCCAGCCTGGTCTACAGCTGCTCAGACTCAAATAAAAACACACAGGCCTATATTATTTTTAATCTATGGCCATGGCAGGCTTCTTGCTAGCTCAGTCTTATATCTTAAATTAACCCATTTCTATAAATCTGTACTTTGCCATGTGGCTTGTGGCTTACTGGTACTTTACATCTTGCTTCTTCTTCTGGCAGCTAGCAGCATCTCCTCTGATCTCTTTTTCTGTCTTCTTCTCTCTCAATTCGGCAGCATATAGACTAAAATTACAATGATACAGAGAAGATTAGCATGGCCCCTGCACAAGGATGACATGAAAATTTATGAAGCATTCCATATTTTTATTGTACTTATTGTATACAGCTTTTCTTATATTAGTTATAACTTTTTTATACTTTATTAGACAAAAAAGGGGAAATGTGATATTTTATTTGTGCTGAAATGTGGTGATATTTTATGTGTGCTTTAATAAATAAAGCATGCCTGGAGATCAGAGGAAAAAAGATAGCCATTATAAGTAAACAAAGAAGTCAGGCAGCAGTAGCACACACCCTTAATCCTATCACTTAGCAGGCAGAATCTCTGTGTTTTCAAGGCCACACTGGAAACAGAGCCAAGGGTGGTGGCACATGCCTTAATTCCAACACTAGCTAACCATGGAGGTCTGGAGGTCTGTACAGACAGACAGAAAGTGACAGAGCTATATAGGAAGAGGAAGTAATGTAGTTGGACAGAGAGCAAATCAGATGGCAGAACAGCACGGCATATAGGCATGGGTAGACAGGAAGTAGCTCGCATTTGGAAGCTGCCAAGTTGGTGAGGTGAGGTTGGCTGGTGGCTTTCCCTAGTTCCCTGGTCTCTCTAAGGCTATCATCCCTATATTTGGCTCCATGTTTCTACAAGATAGTTATGATTACTCTGTAGACTGAGAACATATATTGAAACATTATAGGGTATATTATACTATATATGTTACAGATTAAATTAAAAATATAGAGCATCAGAAAAAAATAGACAATATTCAACAGTGACTGCTAGACTCTTTGAGAAATAAGCTGCAGTATTGGAGAGCAGCTATCATATGAGTTGAGTAGCCATGAAAAATAATAGTTTCAATAGCAAAGAAATAAAGGAAACTCATTTAGTTAGCTGAACAGGAGTGCTCAAAGTCCATTCTTGGGAGCTCAGACCCACATGGGGAGCACTCTACTCCTAAAGCAGAGCGAGTGCAACTGCAAGAATTTAGCATCTTAGCCTAAGAAAACTATGAGGAAATGTGTATTTCAGTAGTAGACAACTTAGAGGGAGGAAAAGAGGTGGGGTTCTGATGGTTTGAATGAGAATGGCTTCCATAGACTCATAGATTTATATGCTTGGACACTAGGGAGTGTAGCTACTTGAGAGGATTAGGAGGTGTGCCCTTGTTGGAGGAAGCTTGTCATTCAGGGAGAGCTTTAAGGTTTTTCAAAGTCTAAGCCTCTTCCTCCTGCCTCCTGCCTGCATATCTGGATGTAGAACTCTCAGCTACTTCTCTAGTGCTATGTCTGCCTGCATGCTACTGTGCTCTCTGCTATCATGATAATGGATTAAACCTCTGGGAACATAAGCAAGACCCAAATTTAATTCTTTCTGTTATAAGAGTTGTCATGGTCATGGTGTCTTTTCTCAACAACAGAACCCTGATGAAGACAGGAAGGTGGGTGACAACTATGTGTGCCTACAGAGACAGCATCGAAGTCCAAAGGTAGGGGGAACAGAGATTCCAAAATACAATCAAGAATGCAAGCATCACTGAGAAGATTTTAAATCCAACCCTACAGGAACCTTTAGTATTTCAAACCAGATGACACAGGTCCTGGGGAAGTTATCTTAACATTTTACTGTACCAACTGAGAGGAGCGAAACAATTTACAAATGATGCCTGATGAGTTGGCAGCTAGAAGCCTATAAAGTAAAAGGTCTCCCCAGCATGCTTTAAGAACATAGGCAATAGCCAGAGGACTATTCTCAGAGTACTGGTATTCAGATTGCCTCCAGCTAATCAGTGAGGGGAGGGGAAAAGTTCAAGTCATAACTGTAGTGCTACAAATGTGTACATTGTCTGAGTAAGATTTGGTTGATTGTCTTAACTGAGATAGAAGATCCAGTTTCTGTGTGCACCACTCCCTAACTGGGATTTTAGGTAATATAATTCAGTGGTTCTCAACCTATGGGTCACAACCCCTTTGTGGATGAGTGATCCTTTTGTGGGGGTCACATATCAGCTATCTTGAACATCAGATATTTACATTAAGATTCATAACCATAGCAAAATGTTATGAAGTAGCAACAAAATAATTTTATGTTTGGATTAAAGGATCACAGCATTATGAAGGTTGAGAACCACTGATATAAGAAGTGATCTATGACACAGTAGGCTTGTATAGCTTTCTACTTCCTATGTGTAGACACAATGTGACCATGTGACCAGCCAGCCTCCTTTTGTAGACAAATTTCTAAACGGTCTTATTAATAGAAAACACGGAGCAAGATATAGGGGTGAAAATCTGAGAGAGATCAGAGGAACAGGAACAGCCACATGCTAACCTCACCTCACCAACTCCGCAGCTTCCAAAACTGAGATACTTCCTGCCTGTATGCCCCACTGTTCTGCCATCTGATTTGCTCTCTGTCCAGCTACATCACTTTTTCTTCCTGCCCAGCTCTGTCACTTCCTGTCTGTCTGTACAGACCTCCAGACCTCCATGGTTAGCTAGTATTGGAATTTAAGGCATGTGCCACCACGCCTGACTCTGTTTCCAGTGTGGCCTTCAACTCACATAAATCCAGACAGATCCCTGCTCCCAAGTGATAGGATTAAAGATATGTGTTAACATTGTATGAATTTTGTGTTTACTTATAATGGCTGTTTTTTTCCTCCGATCTCCAGGCAAGCTTTATTTATTAGCGCAACAAATAAAATATCACCACATTTCTCCTTCTTTTTGTCTAATAAAAAATAAAAAGTTATAGCTATATAAGAAAAACTATATACAATAAGTACAATAACTATATACAATATATTCAAGCAATAAATACATCAACAATGTCTAGTCCATTTGCATTTGACAAATTCAGCAAAAATGTTCTATTATCAATCCTATTTTGGTGAGTCCAAAATGTACCTAATTCACTTTCTATTCTAACTTATATTACCAACAGAAAACTGTCTTATGATGTCTTTCAATCTTACAAACTTAACACCTCTTAGTGAGTTTCTTTTCTGAATTTCTTAACAAGAAAAACTGTAACTACAGCTATCTAGCCCCTCAGAGGCCCGAGGCGGAAATAATATTACCTAGTAAAGCAGGAAGTGCAAACAAGTGGCTTTCAAAAAATGTGACATATGACAAGAACATCTTCCTAGTAAAATAAGAACTAACGCGATGAAATAAAAATGGTACTGAAAGTATAGTGTGAGGAAACATACAGGTAAATAGAGAAAAAATAAAAAAATGTATAGGCACAAAAAAAAAGGAAATAAAAATAAAGGAAAAGGAAAGGTCATCTAATTATTATAAAGATTTGTCAACAAAAGTAGATAAATATATGAAGGGTGATAAAAATAAATACTAAAGTTATTTGATTCACTAAAGATACTATAAATGTGTAGGAAAAAGAAAAAGAGTAAGAATACAAGGAAGAAAGAAATGAAATGTTGGAGCAGATTCATGTTAATTGGGATTGCCATATATATTTAGACGCACTGGCTTTTCTATATTTAGGTTAATAATTCCCATATTGTACCGGAGTTAGCTGTCTATCAGACCTGTCACCATTTTAACAGGCTTCCTGTTTCCCTACCACAGCTTCCAAAGGTCGCAGTGACTTTCATGTTCAGACCATGGGCTGTGCAGTCTCTCCCACTATCTGCTCCCCTCTGGAGTATCCCCAGAAAGTGCCTATGGGCTACATAAGAGGAGTTCAGCTAGTGCCTTGGTTGTGGGGGAAACAAGAACAACAGGAGGACCAGTATGAATGGAGGACCTACACTTGTCCTTTATGAACTCACTAAACAGGTCACCTGGCAGGAGTGCTTCAGAATGTGAATCAGCCCTCTGTTCTCAGGTTCAAGGCTATCCAATGCCACGGTTACCTTATTTGATGAGGTCTTCATCACTTCCTGTAGGAATTCCTGTGCTTTCTTTATGCCCTTTCCTGCCTAAACCAAGCTTCTCGTTGTCTGCACTCATCAATTCAGTGTCTTCCCTCTTTGAAACTGCTTCCAAGGGCTCTCACTCATCAAGAGATGCAGCAGGCTAAATTTTGCCTCATAGACTAGTCACTTTGCCACTACTTCTGCTTTTCATGCCTGTAGTATAGCACGTTTAAAAAAATTAAAAAGGTTCCTCCTCAAGATGGTATTGGCCACTGACCTCCAAGTCAGAGAAGATAGTGATGCCGGGTGGTGGTGGCACACGCCTTTAATCCCAGCACTCGGGAGGCAGAGGCAGGAGGATCTCTGTGAGTTC
This sequence comes from Peromyscus attwateri, assembly GCA_902168425.1. Taxonomy (NCBI): domain Eukaryota; kingdom Metazoa; phylum Chordata; class Mammalia; order Rodentia; family Cricetidae; genus Peromyscus; species Peromyscus attwateri. The sequence continues at coordinate 18,595 of CABHPP010001297.1, forward strand.
GAGGCCAGCCTGGGCTACCAAGTGAGTTCCAGGAAAGGCGCAAAGCTACACAGAGAAACCCTGTCTCAAAAAACAAAAAAAAAAAAAAAAAGAAGACAGTGATTAGAGTGGAATTCTTTCCCACTGCTGACGCATGTCAAGGGAATCACTTCTCATCAAACCTTTAACTGTATTTAAAGCTTGTGAGGACTGCACACTTGTAAGGATAGGACTAACAGACTCCTTTCTCCATGGCTACCTGGCTTAACTTTTGGAAACAGCACTAATTTCCACTTGCCCAGCTGGGGAACAGAACTGACTAGTTTGGCTTAGGTGTTCTTTGGTAGACTACTTGGTTTATGTCCTACACTTTTGGCTGTTCTGTATCAATGTTCCCAAATTCTGATCTCCCCCTCTTTTTCATTTTCATGTTTAATTTATTTTATCCTTCTGACATGTTTTGTCATCAAAATCACACAGTAGTTGCATCTAGTGTACCATCTTACCCAGAAGTCCATTTATTCTTTTTATCACAATCAGAGAGATTTGAAATGTAAATTTTTATTTATTCTGCATGTGTTCTACAAAAGTTTCCATACATGCATAACAAAAAGTATTTAAAAGAAAATTTACTGAAATTATATGACACCTAATTCAGCGAGAGCTTACAGAGATAAATGTCCATTTGCACAGATATTTATCTATCTATCTATCTATCTATCTATCTATCTATCTATCTATATCTACATAATTATATTTGTGGAGAGTTTGTGAGAATACCAAACGTATATCTGCTTGCAAATATATGTAATCCCTGGGCAGTGGTGGTGCACGCCTTTAATCCCAGGACTCAGGAGTCAGAGGCAGGTGGATCTCTGTGAGTTCAAAGCCTGCCTGGGCTACAGAGTGAGTTCCAGGAAAGGCACAAAGCTACACAGAGAAACTCTGTTTTGAAAAACAACAACAACAAAACAAAACAAAACAAAACAAAACAAAACAAATATATGCAACATACACAAACATTCGTGTGAAATACAATAATATATCACTCATATTTTATATCATAATAATTATTAATTTATCAAGAACATGGTGAAAATTGGTGCAATAAAAATATTTCTAAACTCATCAGTTGAAGAAATATTATTATTCAAACCATTGAGTTTCAAAATCTACTTTTTCATATGTGTGTGCTAATTTTTACACCATTTTCTAACTAAATGGAGACAAATTTTTAAAAAAAGTAGAACAAGGAAAAAAACAGAACTTCCATTGAGGATTTCCTATTCAATAGTTACTGTTTTCCCTCGAATATTTTTCACAAGTGAAGGCTAATAAGCTGAAGTTTATATAAATGACTTTTTTTTCTCAAAACAAGCATTAGAATTAAAATTGCTGATATTTTCTTTTGAGTATTTTACATCTAAGTTAAATATATATATATATATATATATATATATATATATATATATATATTCTTAAAATCTGTCTGCATTATATGTATTCAAATAGTAAAGTTCATAATTTACTCTGTTTTTTAAAGAGTTTGTCTGTTAAGTTACCATTGTATATATGAGGAAAATGTAAGAGAATCAATTTAGTCCTAAATTTGAAAGCCAAATTTCCAACTATAAAAAAAATACTTTGTATCTTGATTTTTATTTATTTTTTGATATGGCTTAATAACAGATGCTAAAAAAGACAATATTTAGTGATACAATATATGTAAATTATACATACATATTAAATTATACATGGATATTGTATATATGAATATAAGTATTTCTATACAAACACAATTTTCTACATCTTTGTGAAGAATAACATTTGTTATGTAAGACAGATTTAAAATCTTGGGTAGAATCCAATATATTGTGCTTAGTAGATTTAACTATAAATATATGTACATATCTGTGCTTGTATATAAGAATAATATTGTCTTTTATATACATATAGAGCATACACACACAGAAACTCTGGGGAAAATGAAACTTGATTTTTCTCTAGCTTTCCTGAAAGCTGCTTATACTAAGACAAAAAATCAGTCATCTTATTCATCTCTTGGGTCTCTTAAATGAAAATAGCTGCATTATTCTGTATCACTCATATTTTCCTATCCTATGAATTATTAATACATCAAGAACATAATGAAATTTTCATGGGAACAATAGAAAGTGTTTCTAGACTCACCAGTCAAAAACATATTATACAAAATAGTGAGTTTCAAAATAGAATTTTTCATTTTAAAATGTCAAACCAAGACAGAATAGTAAGGTAAAAACTTAGCTAATTCTAATTCTTTTTTTTCTTTAATGAATAAAATCTTTATAAATTTCAGCTGTTGAGCATATGTGGAATAAGAAGCACCTATGTCTTAGAGTATTTTTTCCCACATAATTATTGATTGGCAACAATCAAAGTAAATGCTGGTAATTTACACTAAAAATGATTGATTTTATGCTTGCCTGTGTTAATTTATGTGACAATGCCACATTTATTAGCTTAAAAGCAGTCATAAACCATACAATAATAATCATTGAGAAAAGATAAAATTGATTTTAAACATATCTTACTATTTACAAAGAACACTACATTGATTATTTCTCTAAATACTATTTGTATATCTGTATCTGAACATTGATAAATTTATATACATTATAATATCTGCATGCATGACTTATTCTGAACAAATCAATTAACTTAATTGACAATTCATAACAGTCAACATGAAGCTGAAGAAAGTAAAGACATATAGAAAATGTCACATAGGAAGTTAAAGCAGAGTGGAGGCCTAGAGCAGGATTGCAGTCTTCTACATTTCTCTAATTCTAGGCTCTTGTTTAGAGAGTTAATGAAAATCATTGAAGTATCAGCTTGCATCTGTAGCCACATAGCAATAAAAGTTCGTCCTATAATGTCCAACATCATGTGTAATAGCTAATGTTTAGTATTGTAAGAGAAAATTTTTGTGTGCATGCTTATGATTTTATGTCTTGTATGGAAAACATTTTTACATGGAAGCATTAAGGATGGAAAGGAATCTATTATATGAAGGATAAAGTTCCTGCAGCAGAAATAATTGTCCCCAAATGATTTGCACTATACATCCCATGGACAACATTTCATTTTAAAGATTGTACCGGACTAAGTTTATACAAGTGTGTCTAGAAGAACTGCATTGATAAGCTCTAGTAAATGAATTATGATTGGACATTATAGAATAATACAAAACTTAATGTATATTTATTAATTTATGATATTCTGAGCAAGCAGTATGAGCAAAGTTGACATGATAGCCAATTATTCTATCAGCAGTTAATTTTTTAAATGAGTAGTTTCATATATCTTAAGCATCAACTTGCTATGTGTAAAGTCTTGATATTAATAGTACTGCAGGTGCCACCAACAAATTATATTTTCTTTTTTAGTTTTATAATTTGATTTAATTTTACATATCAGCCACGGATTCCCCTGTCCTCCCTCCTTCTGCCCCCCCCTCCCCCAGCCCAAACCCCATTCCCATCTCCTCCAGGGCAAGGACTCCCCTGGGGATTCAGCTCAGACTGGTAGATTCAGTCCAGGAAGGCCCAGTCCCCTCCTCCCAGGCTGAGCAAAGTGTCCCTGCATAGGCCCCAGGTTCCAAACAGCCAGCTCATGAACTAAGGACAGGTTCTGGTCCCACTGCCTGGGTGCCTCCCCAACAGTTCAAGCTAATCCACTGTCTCACTTATCCAGAGGGCCTGATCCAGATGGGGGCTCCTCAGCTATTGGTTCATAGTTCATGTGTTTCCACTAGTTTGGCTATTTGTCCCTGTGCTTTTTCCAATCTTGGTCTCAACAATTCTTGCTCATACAATCCCTCCACTTTCTCACTGATTGGATTTCTGGAGCTCTACCTGCGGCCTGGCCGTGGATCTCTGCATCTGCTTCCATCAGTCATTGGATGAGATTTCTATCACGAAAGTTAGGGTGTTTGGCCAACCGAACAACCAGAGTGGATCAGTTAGGGCTTTCTCTCGACCATTTCCAGTAGTCTATTGTGGAGGTATCTCTGTGGATTTCTGGGGACCTCTCTAGCACTTTGCTTCTTCCTATTCCAATGGGGTCTTCATTTATCATGGTCTCTTTTTCTTTGTTCTCCCTCTCTGTTCTTGATCTAGCTGGGATCTCCCGCTCCCTTACGCACAGGGATCACCCAATGACAGAGAAATGGATGAGATCTACATGAGCAAACTGGACATTGGGGGGTTTGGTAATGAAGGGCAAGGGTTGAGGGAAAGAAAGCTTAGGGGAACAAGTTACATTTTCAAAGTACTGGCACAAGTTTATTTGTGTTCCTCTTGTAGTGGTTGCTGTGTTGTCTCAATTTTCTTTTATGCTAGCCTTTGCTGTAATTCCCAGGATCACAGCCCTTCTCATAGTGTTGTAGGAAATGGGATTTTTGTGACAAGAAAGGTGTATGTTTACTAGGGTCATTGATAAGCCAAAACTCATGCAAATTTTGAGACTGGCCATTCTATCAGATGTTTTTCAGTTCTTCTATTTTTTATATGTATACCTTGACTTCATTGCTTCATTAACACATTAGGCACTTGTCCCATATCGTCTTTCAGCTTCTGAATTACCATAACCTTGTATCTATATCAACTAGTCTCAATTATGTGTTTGAATAAAACTCTCTTACATATCTCTCTTCTCCTCTCTCTCTCTCTCTCTCTCTCTCACACACACACACACACACACACACACACACACACACACACCCACACACACAAAGACTCCCACCCCTTGTGTTAAGTGTGTTTTATTTAAAAGTTCCAGGTTTATCATATCTTCATCTATGTTTACTGAAAGTATATACACTTTGTTATTTTTTGGAAATGCATGCAAATGCAAATGAAATGTATTGCATATTTTGTCTTTAAGTCACAAATCTTCATGGAAACTTTCTAGCAGCAAGGTAGAGATAGGAATCAGTATCTCCTGAGTTGTTTGCGCATAGTCCATTCTCTGGAGAACATCTCTGAGTATCATTATGTTATGTCTTTCTCTTGCTTTATTTTTTTGCTGGTTAACTTGATAATTTCTTTCATGAGTAGCACTTCTTTACGCACTTAGATCTGGTATTAAGAGTTCCTTCTTATAAAGCTCATGGAAGTGCTAAACTATCACATAAGCTAGCAGAGTTATAGATTACATGAATTACATATTTAGTTTTTCCACCTTTTTCCTATCATTAAGTAATAAAAATATTCCATTCATGCTTTCCCAAAATAATAATATAGTGCATTAATTCATCTCAATAAATATTTAGTTATAAATTAGGCAATTGGCATGTTTGTGAAATAAATGCTTTTCCTGCAGCATTGATTTGGCATGGTTGGAAAAAAGCCCATTTTTAGGTTCCTGGACACTTTGCCCAGCAGGTCTGCATAGAAGATGATTAGGACCATGGGTCTGAGTGCAGGTGTCTGAGATGGTCTGCACTTGGCTATGCTGGGGGGAGGTCTTTTGCTCCACTCCTTGGCATTTCTATAAATACCCTAGGGCAGAGATAGTCAGGGCCTGTTGGAATAGGTTCCAGGCCCTCTCGAGGCTATCCTGTATTTTCTATCTGTTTATATCCACAATATAAATCTTTCTATCTAATATTTCCTGCTGCTCTCACTCAAGAAAACTCTGGGAATCTGTGTGGTTGGTGGGTAGCTGCCCATTAGGAATGCATCAGATATTGAATGGTACTCTCATTTCTCATAAAGGCTAAAGAAAGTATAGAACATTTACTTTGACATAATCTTTGAAAACATGGTATGTAACTCACTCATGAGTGGATACTAGATGTAAAGCAAAAGATAACCAGACTACAACCCACAGCTCCAAAGAAGCTAGCTAACAAAGAGGACCCTAAGAGGGATGCATAGATCACCCTGGGAAGGTCAAATAGATGAGATCTCCATGAGCAAACTGGGGGTGAGGGGGGCAATGGAGGGTATAGGATGGTCAAGCTGGAGCAGAGACAGAGTGGGAGAGCAAGAAAAGAGATACCATGATAGAGGCTGGCTGCTCTGCTTCTCTGATTTTTCAGCTTTCACCCTGATATTTGGCTCTGTGTTTTTTGTTTTTTTGTTTTTTTTTTTTAATTAAAAGACCATCTAAGACTCGAGCAACACAAACTGGTCATACTCTATAACCAGACAAAGCTCCTAGCAGTGGGACTGGGACATATACACAGCTACAAATCCTTGTGCCCATAATCTGTCCTTCCTACAAGAAGTCCTGGGGTAATTGTGGCTCAGAATTTGTGCGAGTAGCCAATCCACGACTGGTCCAACTTGAGGTCTATGTCTCAAGAGGAAGCCCGATCCTAACCCTGCCTGGATGACCAGGAACCAGAGACAGGATAGTCCAGAGGCCCAGGATAGAACCAAATACGTCTAGAAAAAAAATTAATGAAATGATTCCTAATGATTTTCTGCTCTACTCATAGAGCTGTGCCTCACCCAATTGTGATCAGAGTGGCCTCATCCAGCAACTGATATGAGCAGATGTGGAAATCCACAGCCAAACATTAGGCAGAGCCCAGGGAATCCCATGGAAGGTAGGGAGGGTTGTAGGAGTCAGAGAAATCAAGGACACCAAGAGAATACAACCCACAGAATCAACTAAGCAGGTCTCATAGCAGTTCACAGAGACAGAATCAACAAACACAGGCTCTGTATGGGTCTGAGGTAGGTCCTCTGCACATACCTCATGTTTGTATAGCTTGGTGTTTTGTGGAACTCCTAGAAGTGAGAGTGGTAGGGGGTGTCTCTGACATTTTTGCATGTTCTTGAGACCCTTTTCCTCCTACTGGATTGCCTTGCCCATCCTGATATGAAGTTTTGTGCCTAGTCTAATTGAAAATTGTTAGGCCATGTTCACAGTATATTGCTAGAAGGCTGACTCTTTTATTTGCAGGGAAATGGAGGAGAAGTAGATCTCAGGAGACAGGAGGTTGGAGGAGAGACTGGGAGGGGAGGAGGGAGGTGAAACTGTAGTCTGAATGTAATGTATGAGAGAAGAATTAAACAACAATGACAACAAAAATGTTTAGAATCAGAAAGGAACAAATGAGAAATTTTAAAATTTTGAATTCTGACATTAAAAGTAGTGCTCTTATTTGCACAGACACACAGTTACACTGTAAAATTAAAATGACTATCATTCCATCACCTTGGCAGACAATTAATGCTCTCCACTCAACTATCTTCTGGAATAGAATGCTTGCTCTCTCACCTTTACTCTTTCCAGCAAAACAAAACTGTAAAAACAGACCAAAAATGCAATTTTGTTGCTTTGAAATAGGTGAAGGTAGAGAAAGAGACTAAGAGTAGAATCTGAAAATACTGCTTTGTAAAGTACTTCTGGAGTACAAGGTATTTTAGATGAACCCAAGAGAAGACTGCTTTTGATTGATAACATCTTTCTGCCAAAAAGCAAAAGTGTCATATTTAACAAGCAAGAACGAGCTTTTTTTTGAAGATAACTAGAAATACACACTTAAAATATTATTTTTATCAAGCAACCACCCACTGAAAACAATTAGTGACCTCAGATCATTTCAATATCATTTCTTATTTATTAAAATATCAGTAGATCAGAGTACATCTTGTGGGTAGAGGACAAATCAACCCGAAGTTCAATCGCTAGCACCCAAAACATGACCATTTCTTTAAGTTGAAGAAACTGTTCTAGTTAGCTTTACTGTTGCTGTGATAAACCACTTCTTATGAAAAACAAATTAGGAGAAGCAACAGTTATTTGTTTGGCACTTAAAGATCTTAATCCATCATTGAGGGAAGCTGATCCAAGACATCAAGTAAAAACCAAGGAGAAAAGCTGCTTACTGGCTCATTCACTCTATCACACCTCCCTAGCTTTTCTACAGCCCTGGACCACCTGGTCAAGGAGTTGGAATACCCACTGTAGTCTGAGCCCTCCTACAGCAATTAGTCATCAAAACATTTCCTCCCAAACATGCCCACAGATCTGCCTGATAAACCTGATACCACTGATTCTTCAATCAAGGCCTTTCCACTAAGATAATGCTAGTCTGGCTAGGCTGTGTCTAGTTGACATTTATGGCCAACCATGATTGAAAACATTTCCCTTTGATGTTATATATAATGTTAGTAGATTATTGTACAAATCAGTTGACAATAACAGAACGATAGTGCTTCAAACCACCACTTATGAATCATTTATGATAACTCAATTATGTGAAAAGCCATGGTTCAGAAAAACATGATGTATTTAGATGATTTGAATAATTTTTAAAACAACTTGACCCACACTGTATTTCTCATTGTTCATTTATTTTCATCATGGCCTCCTCTTCCATTATAAATCAGGATGTATGAGGGATCTGTTTTTGTTTTGGAGAGAGAAACACTTCACTAAAGTCATCATGTTTTTATTAGAGAAAAGTTTTTTTTTTTTCATTAAATGACAATAATGTAACTCTTCTGTGACATCAGACTGGTTACTATGGTAAAATGAGAATTGAACATTAGGTTTAATATTTTGATTTACTGTTATGCAAATGATAATGTTATAGTTTCTACACTGAGCAAGTTTATGAATTCTCAGCTTATTTTTTAACATTTACAACTGAAAGAAGATTTTTAATAATGCTAATGCCTTTTTATTTCTTACATGGCCTTGATATAACCAGGATGAACTCTACTTTCACATTTGTGAAGAGTATCTAACACTTACAGAAACCTAGATCATTCAAGGGAGGAGAATTGGATGAAGGATAAGCAGAATAATTTAAATTTTGAACCATTTATTTTCTGGAAGAATAATTTCCTAAATTAATTCAGTTTTTCTTGTAAAATTAGAACTGTTAATAAATACACAGATACTAGCAGCTTCTCAAAATAAACAGGCTAAAGTGAAGTTCAAGAGTGGTTTGAAGATTAATCATACCTCTACAGGTGACAGATTTATGTAAAATAGACTGGTACTTCACCAGGTAGTGACAGTGATTGCAGAAAACATGCTGAATAAGAGTTAAAGGACATCAGAAAGACAGCCAGAGCAAAAAGGAAGTGCAGTCAATGTCTATTATACAAGAACACATTAAATATACACTATTTGGTCATTCTCATGAGAGCATTGTATACGCCATAACTTACAAGAGAAAAAAAAAAGAGATTAATGGGCCCAAAGGACCTTTGTTTTCAATCTTGACGACCTGAGTTTGAAACCTGATAGTCACAAAGAAGCTGGAAACTGCCTCCTGCAAGCTGTTTCCCACTCTCTATCCTTTTACAAAGACCAAACTTTACAAAAGGCAAAAATGGTTTCTGCACTGATTTGGAAGAAAACAACAACTTTTTGTATTTCTAGTCATATTGTCCTGCCCCTTTTTGTTCACCATTGGCTGAGTTCTCTAGGGAGCTACAGTCTCCCCACTGTCTAGTATTGTACCCTCCCTCAAACCTTCAATCTATGGGTTCTGGATGCAAAGCCTTATTGAACACACACACACACACACACACACACACACACACACACACACTACACCACACCACCTGTACACACACAGGCACACACAGGTAGGAGATATAGGAAAAAGTTCAGAAAACATTCTAATCAGTAAATGTTGGATAATCATAATGCTATGAAAATTATTATTACATGCACAGGATAGATCCTGTCAAGGTGAATTGAATAGAAATCATATTAATAATTTGTTCGTATTTATCATCCCATTTTTCTCTATTTTATATTTTTCCAGTAGTTAGAAGTTACTTTTAACCACTAAATTAGTCATTTAGTAGAAATAAGTTTGAGTTCACTGATAGACATCCCTAAAGTTCTACTCTCTTAAGAATCACTCAGCTCTTTTAATCCTACACACAGATGCTTGAAAGACTGAAGTCTAGGGGCAGATGGCATGCTACAGGAAGCTGTTGGTGACATCAATGGACACTGTTTAAATCTTGATTCCTGCACATGTTGAATGTGAGCTAAGCACATACCAATGACCCAATTTACTGTCTGTTTTGTAAAAATAAAAAATAAAAGAAAGAAAAAGAAACATAGCCTGCCAGAATAAAATTTTTGAGTATTTAAGACTTCGAGAGCTATGCTACTTTCCCCAGGAACAATGTTTCTTATTTTCTAACTTAGAGACTTCTTAGAACATGAAGAGTAAGAATGCATAGTACATGCATCGTTAAATATTCAGTTCATTACTGTCACCTTATTTTTGAAGTTAGATTTTTCCTAATTTTGTTCTAACAGGAATATATGTTCAAAATATGTTCTTTTAAAAATCCAAGTTTAGTGAAAATAAAAATCTCCAGTTTATCTTTTAATTTTTTTTTGCACATAGCCTAGTGACACAACCAGATATTTAAAAAATGTAATATTTAGGGTATGATACATGTAAAGAAGGCTGAGAGCTACCAAGAAAGCACTAAAAGATGTAAAAAATATAACCGTATGAGAAAAGCAACTTCCCTTAGGGAGGTAAATCTGGTCTACAAAATGGCCTTCAAATGTTTATGTAATTGTTCTCAACTACCAAGTATCTGAGTGTACTTTTCCATCCCCTCTAAGAAACGGTTATTTTCAGCTAAGAGACTTATGTCTATAATCTTACCACATGAAATAAAATCATCCATTTTGTTTATCTCTCCCTAGGGGACTTTTAATATTGCTTTTACAGGTAGCAATGTTCATCCTTCATCAAAATACAGACAACCATATTTATCTCAAGCATCATCATAAAAAGGTTTCCATGGATACAGAAAATTATTTTTCTGGATTTTTTTTCAGACATCCATTACCACTAGAGAACTAGAAGATTAGGGCCAGTAGGAGATTTAGAATGTCTTTCCAGATCACAGTGGCATCCTCTAACTTTCCCATTCTGTCTGCTAGCTAGTGAAAGCAGAAAGGCTGCTATCTGCTTCCTTTTGCAGTTGAGCTTTGGATTTTGGACATGGTCTTGAAACTTTCTCTGAATACTGCCATCTGTTCAGTTGTAGCTTTATTTTAAGATATTTACAACTCTCAGTTGCCTCGCTGAGGAAGTCTTTGAGAATATGATAAATTCAAAATGCTTTTCTTCAGCGATTCTAAAGTAGTAATGTTTCACTCTGAAATCTATAATAACATTAAATCATATCCTAATGCTCTTCTCTCATATCCTTAATTCATCAATGCATGTAACTGCTATCATTCTCAACTAATTATCCATCTGCTCACTTCTACTCAGCTCCTCTTTGTGCCGAAGTCTCTATTCATCAATAGATTGACCCATGTCTTCCATTACTTAGATATTTAAAATCTGTGTAGATTCTTCTGCACTAATATGTGTTAGGAGAGCCAATAAATGCAAGCCATTCCCCAAATATCAAGTGGTTTGCTTTGTGTAAGGATCTATGTGGCAATGGTTGTAGTTTTAGTAAGTGAAAGTTTCTAGTTGCTAAATCGTGTTAGTTTGTGATGATATGAGAAAACAGAACAAAATGAGCAGTTCCTGAGTTTATGAACTGTTAAAGGGAAGTTTTACAACCGGGCGGTGGTGGCGCACGCCTTTAATCCCAGCACTCGGGAGGCAGAGGCAGGCGGATCTCTGTGAGTTCGAGGCCAGCCTGGGCTACCAAGTGAGCTCTAGGAAAGGCGCAAAGCTACACAGAGAAACCCTGTCTCAAAAAACAAAAAAAAAAAAAAAAAAAAAAAAGGGAAGTTTTACTTGTCAAGGAATTCATTCATAGGTTGTGTGGAAATATTGTTAGAAAATTTGACACCAAGAGAAGTTGAAGTTATTTCCTGGAAGAAGTGGAGACTGATGTGAGAGCTGCAAAAGGGTAAGACTTTTAACTGGGTGAAAAGGGATTTAGAAAGCTTCTTCCTGGAGGGAGCATCAGGTACAAAAGCCCTAGGTTTGAAAAGTCAATTTTGTGAGTAAATTTTGGGTGGAGAATGATACAACAGTCACATTGTTCAAAAGATTGTTCTTCATATTAAAAACTTACCATGTTTCATCTAAATAGGATGTTAATAAAGGATTATTAAAATTTCCAAAATATTGTAAACTCTCATGATTATTATCATGATTATTAAAGCAAAAACCAGGTGCTTTAATAAAATAAGTGTTTTTATAGTATATTGTAGGTTTTTAAAGTACAACATTTAAAAAATTTTGACAAAAGTTAACTTCCATCTACTAGCTACCATAATCAAAACAAATGATATTTTTAAACTCAAAACCTTGCTTTCCTATGGTGAACACTCAAGTCACTGCAAATCTAGGCAATTTCTGGCCTGCTTTCTACTTATAATAATCTAACTTCATATTTTGAGGTTTTTATATAAATTGGAAAATATAGTGAGTGCTTTTTTAAACCTGACTTCTTTCATTTAGTGTACTTCTGAGATTCAGCCTTTCTGCTATGCAAATCAATAACCCATAACTTCTTTTATTGCTGAGTAGTATTTTATTGTATGAATAAAATATAATTTGTATATCAATTCACTTCCTTATAGGCATTCGGGTTGTTCTTGGTTCAGGGTACTTATGAATAAATATGCTATAAATATCGGAGTTCAAATATATTTTTAGACATACATTTTTATTTCTTAGAATCAATGCCTCAGGGTGAGTATGGAAGAATGCCTCTAATGCCATCCCCTCTTGTAAAACTCTGAACTGGGTTGTTTATTTAAAGTAAGAGAGTCATATCATTCAAACTATATATTAATATATTAATATAGTATAATAGGATATAATAATATTATTTACTGGGTGTAAAATCTAACATTTTCATTCACCCTTTCTCACCAATTTTATTTGTGTGTGTGTGTGTGTGTGTGTGTGTGTGTGTGTGTGTGTGTGCAACAGGGGGCAGGGGAGATTCTTTGTATGTACCCACAGGTTGCACTTGAATTCACAGTCCTTTTGTATAGGCCTCCCATTGCTATGATTAAACCAGATTCACTCTTTAAAGCCTTGCGTGCTTCTTTGCCATGTACCTGTAAAGTCCAGTGCTCCTCAGTCTGCCTACTATACTTTCAAACCATTATTCCAAGCAATTACATTTGTATTTAGAGACGTAGTGCCTAGTCAACCTCATCCAGGAGCCCTCTGGCATCCTATCCTTCTATCACTGCTGTATTTTTTTTTCAACTGTCCTTGAATGCCACCTCAAGCCAAAAATCTTCCTTCTGTATCATATTTCCTCACAACGTCCTTGATCGGTTTCATTTTGGTTTATTATGTGCTATCTACCTGAATTAAAGCTCCAGGAGACAAAAGGTATTACATTAGGTTTACTGTTCTGTTTTGATTGTTTTCAACATTCTTTAGCCCTTAGTTGTTCTCAAGAAAAAAATGAGAGCACATGAAGGGAACAAAGGCGTGAAGGAATTAGTAAGGGCAGTGATGGAAGGAATCATGGTATATCTATGTATGTATAATGCTTCTTTTGTTTTCCTTCTTATTCTCCCTGTTGCATGGACCACCTCTGCATAAAATCTTGCCATCTTCTTTATACTGTTTCCATTGATGCCCTGAGATAAACGTGAATACAGCTGCCCAGCTACAGTCTGTATCTCCCTGGCACCTTTGTTGCTAGATACAGCCGTGTTACCACATTTTAGGTGGTGAAATATGAGCACATTTCAAAAGGCATGTTATCTACAGAAGACTTTTATTCTACTCCCTCTACATAGCTGTACAGTGAAAAGGAGTTTGGAATATTTGTGAGAGGAGTATGTGAAGTGTAGCAAAGCTGGATATTTGACCTGAATTTCTGTGGTGTGCAAGAAAAAGAGTCTTTTCACCTCCTCACAAATATTTTACTGAAGGAAAATATTAACAATTCCATTTTTACAAGTTTCATTATTTTATCATGTATTCCAGCAGCTTGGCTAATAGTTTGAGTGACATCTAAAAGGACTATTTGGTGCCTCTTCATGTCTGCCACTCTCCTTCCTTGACTTCTCTTAGATTAATTTTAACTTCTTCTTCATCTTTGTCAGGTGAATCATTCTCATTTAATTCCACAATCCTCATTTGTGGCAACTATATACAGAATCCCAGTTCTAATTGAAGGTTAAATCATTTTTAACGCTCTAGACTCTGTCCTATTGCAAAACCCAGAGGACATCATTTCCGTACCCGTCTTATCAACAAAAGTATGTGTTCATTTGTCTTTTATGGATCATCATTGTAATTTAAACACAAATGTGTGTAAAATTTACAATCTTCAACATAACTTCCTTGTTCCTTCATGTGAGTTGTAGCCCATTTTTTTTTCCTCTCCATTCCAAATTTCATGAGAAAGGAGTGAGACCTAGATTTCCAATTAACTCACCATGCTTTGAATGACCCCAGCTTGGACTACTAGAAATAGTGGAAAGGGTGCCTGAACTGAACTGGCTTGCCCCAGAGATCAAATCTGTCACCACAGAGCTTTTCTCCAATGACTGATGGAGGCAGATGTAGAGATCTACAGCCAAACATCAGGCAGAGCTCCAAGAGTCCAGTCAGAGAGAGAGAGGAGGGATTCTATGAGCAAGTGAGAAGACCAAACCAAACTAGTGGGAACTCATGAAAGTTGGATCAATGGCTGTGGAGCCTACATGGAACTGAACTAGGTCCTCTGCATGGGAGACAATTGTGTAGCTTGATCTGCTTAGGGGACCCCCTGGCTGTAGAATCAGAATCTATCTCTGGTGCATGAAGGGGCTTTTAGGAGCCCACTACCTATGATGGGACACCTAGTGCAGCCTTGAAACAGGAGAAGGGCTTGGACTTGCCTCTACTGAATGTGCCTCCCCATAGGAGGCCTTACCCTCTTGTTGAGGGGAGGGTTGGGAAAGAGGGTGGGAGTGTGGGAGGAGGAAATAAGGGGATCTTTGATTGGTGTGTAAAATTAAAAAACAAAAAAACTAACCAGATTTTTTCCAGCCAATTATATTGCAAGTGCAATAACTGAGTTACTAAATGACATTCATGAGACAAAAATTGGCATGTTTACTGCTTTCTTCTGCTCACTTCAGGCAAACATTGTCACATATGAGAATGATTAAATTAATTTGTTATTTGCATCTTTATCTAATATACAGTAATATAACTAATAGGAAATCTAACTAAATGCCTAATTTAGGAGCATGCTGTTTTTGCCAATATCTGTCATTCAAACATATCATCTGATCCTCAGTTAATCACAAATTACCAACTACTTAGAGCTTGTTCAAATAAGTCAAATGCCAATCTACAACTGATACAGATATTTATGTGTCCTGCTTCCATTTTTCATCTGTGCATATTGCTAGATTACAGATGGAGGAACTCATAGAACCTCTTCTGGCTTTAAGGAATGTCCAGTTTGATAACTGACTGTTCCTTTAATCTATGGTATATTTGAATTTTCTATTCTTTTTATTTGTACTCTTTCTTAAAGGTGACTAGACAAACATATTCAATTATTATTTATATACGTCTACAGATATGTATTATTAAATTAATAAATTCATGATCTGTAGAAGTGTACTTCAAAGTTCACCTCATTGAAGCCAGGCATGGTGGTGCTCACCTTTAATCCCAGAAACCGGGAGGAAGAGGAAGGATGAGCACTGTGAGTTCAAGTGTAGCCTGATCTACACAGCAAGATCCAGGACAGCCAGGACTATAATACAGAGAAACTCTGTCTCAAAAAACTGAAAAATGCAAAAAAAAAAAAAAACCTGAAGGAAAAAAAAAGAAAAATTACTCTCATTGGTTCTACTTCTTGGCTTTTATCTTACTACTCTGCATTTTGTGCTGGACTTCTTAATTTCAGGAGTAACTGATGACTATCAGTGAAGGCCTATTTGTCTTACTTATGAAATTTGATTCATAGTGATGGATTTATTTAATTATTTTGATTAGTTATGAAAATAAGTTTAAAGAAATTATGATCCTACTGAAGAACGTTAGTGGTGTAGAGAATTCTAGAAATGAAGGCATGATCAGTAACTTCAAGATTGCTTTGACACCAGATCTTTACAGAAAACAGGAATAAGATCTGTAGCTCCAGAGATTTGAGAACTAATCAGAAGGCAATTTGAAAAGTCCCAGGGAAATTAATGTATGGAGTACAGAAAGAGGCAGGGTCAGTTGTTGGATTCCTAAAATATATTGGTGATAAGAAACTGGAATGATTTTGAAGTAATAAACAAAATAATAAAGGATTAGGACCAAACTATCACAATTGCTTAGATTTCAATGCAATTGGATTTCTTAAAAATGAAAAAAATACAAAAAAGGGAAGAATCTCATAAAAAGTACAATGTCTACAGTGAGTCAATTTCAGAAGACCAAAAGTCAATGGGAAAATTTAGAGAAGATCTTGGGAATACAAGAAACTTAAGTAATTATTGGATGAAGATTCTAGATGACAAATCTGGTGGATTTGAGTTTAGAGGAGAATAAGAAGTCTAACATAAGGAAGCACTTACCAATACGTGGGTGATGGTAGGATAAAGTATAGGTGTGCATTAGAGGAGTTAGGGCTGAAAGTTCAGCATTGGCTGATGAAAATAGGTTTGAGAGCCTGAAGGATTTTGTCTCAATTGCCGTTCCTGACTGTGGGTACTAAGTGCTGTGGTCTGAGCATTTTCTGAGTTGGCCAGGCAATATATCTCCTGAAACTACTCACTAAGTAAATTGGTAATGGGCCCAGAAATTGCAGATGCTGATGGTGCCTGGGCTCTATGATGACTGGGAAACTTCTCACTCATGGGATATATTTAAGTGCATGATGTATACTTGCTAACAGTGACTTTATATTTGAATATATAAATTATAAATGGATCTGTACCCTCTGTGGATGATCTCAGTGTGAGTATGTCTGTACATTATATTTGTGAATTTGTCTGGAAGAGCTCAGCTAATTGCAGAAATGCACTTAAGAAACCAAGTCTTCAGGTTCATTTCCTATGGGTGTTTTTACATCTGCAGACTCCACAACACATAATAAGGCATTAATATAGGTTTATTAAATGAGTATGTGAATTAAAAATCCAGAGGGCAAAGGGTCTTTGGTTAAAAGTATCACCATGCTCTACTCTTTTAAGAATTCACTTTGAAATGACTCAGGTTACCATGTTTTGGAATTTATGCTTCAGTTTTAAGGAAAATCTAGTTTTAAAAAAAGGAGGTCACATGAACAAAAAAAAAATGACTACTGTCAAGAAATAGCCAAAAGACACATTCTTCTAAGTCAATGTGGCCAATATTTTATAGTGTGCTGAAAGAGAATAAAGTAGTATGTGCATTAGTGTGTGTGCGCGTGCATGTGTGTGCGCGCGTGTGTGTGTGTGTGTGTGTGTGTGTGTGTGTGTGTGTGTTTGATTGTGTGAGAAATCATATGACATCTGGTTGATGTGGAAGTTGGATGACAACCTCTAGCTTGGTACCCATCTATTACCATTCGAGACAGGTTACTTGCATTTTCTCCATTGAGTACACCAGGCTCTTTGGGCCTTGAACTTCTGAGCATTCTTCTGTTTTGTCTGCTGTTTCATCGGAGGAGTGCTGGCATTAAAGATGATTGCTACCACACCCAGCTTTACATGGGTTTTTGAAATTCAGAGGCAGAGCTTCATCCCTGTGCTAGAGGACTTGACCCATTGAATTCTGAGCAACATGAGTTCTAAGTAATTTTGTCCAACTGTCTCATTTGAATAATCAAAAGATTAATAAATCTCTGTTTTAATAGACAATAAAAGTAAACACATGATTGTTTTTTAATGTTTAATAAAGTAGTATAAATTAAAATTGAATAAATATATTTAATTTAATGTGATAAAGTTATTTTCAGATTCCCTTTATATTTTGAAATATGTGGCTGTATTTAATATTTCTATATTTTTTTTGTAGAATATAGGTTTCTTTTCTTTCTTTCTTTTTTTCTAATTTTTATTTTATAATTTAATTTAATTTTACATATAAGCCACAGATTGCCCTGTCCTCCCTCTTCCTGCCCCCCTGCCCACCCCCCAGCCCATCCCCCCATTCCCATCTCCTCCAGGGCAAGGACTCCCCTGGGGATTCAGCTCAGCCTGGTAGATTCAGTCAAGGCAGGTCCAGTCCCCTCCTCCCTTCACCCAGGCTGAGCAATGTGTCCCTGCATAGGCCCCAGGTTCCAAACAGCCAGCTCATGCACTAAAGACAGGTCCTGGTCCCACTGCCTGGATGCCTCCCAAACAGATCAAGCTAATCAACTGTCTCACTTATCCAGAGGGCCTGATCCAGTTGGGGACTCCTCAGCTATTGGTTCATAGTTCATGTGTTTCCACTAGTTTGACTATTTGTCCCTGTTCGTGGTCTCAACAATTCTTGCTCATACAATCCCTCCTCTTTCTCACAGACTGGACTCCCAGAGCTCCACCTGGGGCCTGGCCATGGATCTCTGCATTCACTTCCATCAGTCATTGGATGAGATTTCTACAACGACAGTTAGGGTGTTTGGCCTTCCTATCACCAGAGTAGGCCAGTTAGGGCTTTCTCTCGACCATTGCCAGCAGTCTATTGTGGGGGTATCTTTGTGGATTTCTATGGACCTCTCTAGCACTTTGCTTCTTCCTATTCCCATGGGGTCTTTATTTATCATGGTCTCTTTTTCCTTGTTCTCCCTCTCTGTTCTTGATCCAGCTGGAATCTCCCGCTACCCTAAGCTCTCTTTCCCTCGACGCTTGCCCTTCATTACCCACCCCCATGACATCCAGTTGGCTCATGTAGATCTCATCTAGTTCTCTGTCATTGGGTGATCCCTGTGTCTTTCTTAGGGTCCACTTTTAGGTAGCCTCCCTGGAGTTGTGAGGAGCAGTCTAGTCATCCTTGGTTTTACATCTAGTATCTACCTATGAGTGAGTACATACCATGTTCGATGATTTTTTTTTCTAGATCCATCCATTTGCCTGCAAACCTCATGATATCATTGTTTTTTTCTGCTTAGTAGTACTCCATTGTGTATATGTACCATATTTTCTTCATCTGTTCTTTAGTTGAAAGGCATCTAGGTTGTTTCCAGGTTCTGGCTATTACAAATAATGCTGCTATGAACATAGCTGAACATGTGTCCTTGTGGTTATGATTGAGCATTCCTTGGGAATATGCCCAAGAGTGGTATAGCTGGGTGTTGGGGGAGATTGATTCCCAATTTTCTAAGAAAGTGCCATATTGATTTCCAAAGTGGCTGTACAAGCTTGCATTCCCACCAGCAGTGGAGGAGAGTTCCCCTAGCTCCACATCCTCTCCAGCATAAGCTGTCTTCAGTGTTTTTGATCTTAGCCATTCTGACAGGTGTAAGGTGGTATCTCATAGTTGTTTTGATTTGCATTTCCCTGATGATTTGGGATGTTAAGCAATTCCTTAAATGTCTTTCAGTCATTTGAGCTTCCTCTGTTGAGAATTCTCTGTTTAGCTCTATAGCCCATTTCTTAATTGGACTGTTGGGCATTTTGATGTCTCATTTCTTGAGTTCTTTATATATTCTTGCTATCAGCCCTCTGTCAGATGTAGGGTTGGTGAAGATCTTTTCTCATTCCGTAGGCTGTCACTTTGTCTTGTTGACTATGTCCTTTGCTCTACAAAAGCTTCTAAGTTTCAAGAGGTCCCATTGATTGATTGTTTCTCTCAGTGTCTGTGCTACTATTGTTATATTTAGGAAGTTATCTCCTGTGCCAATGTGTTCAAGACTACTTCCTGCTTTCTCTTCTATCAGGTTAGAGTAACTGGATTTATGTTGAGGTCTGTGATCCACTTGGACTTAAGTTTTGTGCATGGTGACAGATGTTTCATGCAAATCATATAAAATCAAATTACTGTGGTTAGGAAAGTATAAAACATTTAATGTAAATTATAAAATAGCTTCTCTGAGGGAGAATGAATAGAGAGTATATTTTATAACACATTTTAAAAACATATACACTATAATATAATTTTCATAGAAATTTAAAACCTGATAGTAATGTGGTGGGAAAAAATTATTCTTTATTTTCACAAACTGGACATAAATTTAACTTCAAGATGTTTATTATTTATTAATTTTCTCTTTACATATTACTTTTTATAAGGCTCATATTTCATATTCATCTTTATATTTCATTTTTTATGTCATAACAGTTGGGACTGGAGAAAGGGCTAAGTGATTAAGAGTATGTTCTGCTCTCAATGAGGACCCAGGTTCATCAATCAGCATCTATTTTGGGTGTTTAAAACCATCATAACTCCAGATTCAGGAGATCTAATAATTTCTTCTAACCACTGTGGTGTTGGTGTGTTTCCCAAAATAGTGTGTACTCTAAAAAACTTATCTGGGATCAGAGACAGAACAGCCACAATATTAAACACAGATGTTAGGCAGTGGTAGCACACGCCTTTAATCCTAGCATTCTAGTGGCAGAAATCCATCTGGATCTCTGTGTGTTCAAGGATACAGCCAAGCATGGTGACTCATGCCTTTAATCACAGAAAACGAGCCTTTAATCACAGGAAGTGATGTCAGAAAGCAGAAAGGTATGTAAGGTGTGAAAACCAGGAACTAGAAGCATTTGGCTGGTTAAGCTTTTAGGCTTCCAGCAGCAGTTCAGCTGAGATCCATTTGGATGGGGACTCAGAGGCTTCCAGTCTGAGGAAACAGGATCAGCTGAGGAACTGGCAAGGTGAGGTGGCTGTGGCTTGTTCTGCTTCTCTGATCTTCCAGCATTCAGCCCAATAACTGGTCTCAGGTTTGATTTTATTAATAAGACCATTTAAGAATCATGCTACAAACCACTTCAAGGATATACACACACGTGTAAACACACACAGACACATATGCATTGAGTGCTTACAATATACTCCTCATATCTATTTAAAACAAAAGTAATTGTTGAATTCTTACACACAATACCAAGTACACAGATTGTAAGTGTTAATAAGACAAAATAAGTACTCAGTGTTATTTCCATTAGCTAATCCTCCTTTTTGTTAGAAAATATGTTTATGACAATGTATTAAATAATATCATAGAATCACCAAACTATTGCATCTCTATTCAATGGCTTTGAAACAATTTTCAAATGTGTTTTATGTATTACATGTTATATTTTCATATAAATTTACCATAAATATTAGATTACTCCCTTTTATTAGAAAGACAAAATTTTTCTTTTCGGAATGTCTTTTTGTTCTATCTAAAGTTAAACAAATAATGAAATAGTGAAACACAACTATGTTACAGTAGACATAGCAGAAAGGAAAATAGGGAACTTTTGCTTATGAAATATTGAGATTCATACACGCCAGGTGAAGAATTTCTGAGGATGTCAGAAAGAAGTACATAATTATATTTAAAACTAGTAACTCCTTTCACTCAAAATAGTTTAGATGATTAATTTTATACCATGTGCTTTTCCCACAATCAACATGCAGAGAGACACGTGCACAAACAGAGGATCAATTCTGAAGTATCACAAAATTGATTTTAGATGCATTTTAATAATGGGAGCTGAATGGTGCCCTGTGTCTTCCTCTCTGAGACATTTTTGTTTTCTGTGTCAGCCTGACTGCCATTGCCCTACATCTGTTATGGTGTAGCAACATTGCTCATTATAATTCTCTGTTTGTTCTACCAAAAGGCTCTTTGGATTCAGTTTTGCCCTGCATCTTGACAGATGAACTGTGTTATCTCTGCACAGAAGTTATTTTTACACTTTACTTGTGAAACTTAACTGCTTATATGTGCAAAAGGAAAGACACTGTTGCATTCTGTCTCTGTGCCATTAGAAGAACTTTCACCATCTGTAGCTCATCACTTTCTTGGTCAATCATAGATGAACAAAGGAATAGATAATCTATCAAATCTATCAAAGGCAGGCAACTTTCACAAAACCATTTCCCAGTCAAAGTATTTGTGTTATTGTTTGAACAGTTTTCCTGTTTTATGTCCTTGAACCTGAAGTGTTAAATCAAAAAAAAAAAAAAAAAAAAAAAAAAAAGATTAGTGTCTTGAGGGCCTCAATGTGGTCATTTCAGATTCTTAATTAGAAGGAGATAAGAGTTAACATTTCAAAAATGTGTTACATTATCTACAGAGTAAAGATCTGTTTCAATGTCATTTTTCAGGCAAAGACTCATGTTTTACATACTGGAATTAAAGGGTCAATGTAGCTGAAAGTGACCTACTTTTTTTTTATCTCCTAACTTGGTTCACATACCATCAGTTGTTTTATTTACACTATTTATTACTGATGATCAACTGAGGTCATTGTATATTTTAGATAAGCACTGTACCAAGTTAGTTACATTCCTTAGCCCAAAATCCTATTCTTTCTTTCTCTCTTCCTTTCTCTCTCTCTCTTTCTTCCTTCCTTCCTTTCTTTCTTTTTCTTTCTTTCTTCTGTTCTTTCTTTCCTTCCTTCCTTCCTTCCTTCTTCCTTCCTTTCTTCCTTCTGCTGTGGAACAATCCTTTTCTGCACTATGCCTATGTATTACTCTCATTGGTCAATAAAAAGCTGATAGGCCAGTAGCTGGGCAGGAATTTAGGTAGGAAAGCCAAATTGAGAATGATGGGAAGGAGTGTGGAGTCAAGGGAAACCCCAGCCAGCCTCCAAACAAGAAGGACATATAAAAATAAGATAACAAGCCATGAGTCACATGGAAAAGCATAGAAATATGGGTTAGTTTAAGAGTTAGCTATAACAAGCCTGAGCTATCTGCTGGGCATTTATAAGTAATATTAAACCTCCATGTCAGTTATTTGGAGGCAAGCAGTCAGGACAGGAAAACATCAATTTAGATCCTTCCTTCTTTTCTTTCTTTTTATTCCCTCTTTCCTTTCTTTCTGTCTTTCTTCTTTTTCTTTCTTTTTCTTTTTTTTAATAGCGGGCCCTATTGTTAACTGTGTTTTCTCTTAAAGAAACCATAATGACGGCAAATTAAAAGTGATTGCTCCTTATGGAAAACTCTGTATATCAAACTACTACATTTCAAATTTATTTGCTTTTGATTATTAATAGCATATGAGTCCATTATATTTTAAAGCTATTTTAGGCTACTTATAATGCATATTATAATATCTGTATTTGTTATTTTTCTGTGGTGTGATACAACATCAGGAGAAAAAGCAACTTAAGGAAGAAACTTTAGTTTGAATTACATTTCTAGTTCAGTGGTTCTCAACCTTCCTAATGCTCGGATGCATTAATACAGTTCCTCATGATGTGGAGACCCCAAACATAAAGTTTTTTTTGTTGCTACTTCATAGCTGTAATTTTGTTACTTTTAGGAATTGTAATGTAAACACCTGATATACAGGGTATCTGATATATGTCTCCCTGAATGTGTCATTCCACCCCCCAAAGGAGTCATGACCCCAGGTTTGGAATTCCTGTTCTAGATGTTTAGAGTTCATAAATGACAGGAGATGCATGAGAATATGTAGACAGAGCTGAAAGCTGTGAGAACACATCTCAGTGACAATTATAAGATAAAGAGTTAACTGGAACTGGACCCAGGATACAAAGTCTTTAAGCCCACCATAGTGATGCTCTTACTCCAACAAAGAATTACTTTCTGGTCATTCTATATCATCCCCAAAACAGTGCCACCAACTGGGAAATGAATATAGAAGTGCCTGAGCCTACATGCAACATTACTTGTTCAAATCACCACACTCCATTCCTTGAGCCCAAAGCCTTATGGCCATATCATGATGCAAAAACCATTTAGATAAACTGCAAAAGTCTCAATAGTCTTTCAGTCTCAACATTTTTAAAAGTTCAGTGTCTCTTCAGAGAAGTAAGACAGTTTCTTAACTGTGATTTCCTTTAAATCAAAAGGCAAATTACATACTTTTAACATATAATATTATATATGTATCCATATATACGTGCAAAAACATATATATATATACACACATACACACAAAAACACACTACACACACACACACACACACACACACATGCACACACACACGCACACACACACACATATGTTGAAATTCCAAAGGCGGGAATGGGTACATTGTGAGGAAATACCACACCAAAGTAAGACCAAAACCTAGCAGAGTCAATATCAGATCCTGCAGTATAACATATGGTGTCTGAGATTTTAGTTTCAAAGCAATTAAATAGCTCTGCTCCTCCAGGTTGCTTTCTGCATCACTAACCTCTGTCTTGGGCTTGTTCTACTCTCTGTATGTAGTTCTTTTTGCAGATGTTTCATGGCTCTGACATGTCTAAAACATTGAAGTGTTACCATATGCTCTACTACAGTGTAGACCTGCAAGGGAATCATTAGTAACAATTACAAAAAATATTATTATAGTGAAATTTCCTCCAGTAACGAAATTACTTCCCAGTTCAGCCTCAGAGCAATTCTTAGAATAGGAACAAAAGACAGATTTATTGTTGTTGCCAACATATCATAGTATAAAAAACTAGTTGCAAATAGAGACCTTGTTCTCCTCTAAAACTTTGAAAGTTTAGCCTTCATATTCCACGCTCTTCTCAGTACTGCTGTGTGCCAGGCTCGGGCCCCTAGTACCATTACCCTCTAAGTTCTACTTCAGAAGTCAATGGCTTTTCTAGTCCAAGGTTCAAAAGTTTCCCACTAAAAAAGTATGGTCTGATTCATCACACTAAAATGTGCCAACTTTTGTATTCGTTGTTGCTTTGATAAAACACCATGACTAAAAGCAATAGAAGGAAGAAAGTATGTTTTGATTTATGGTGTCAGAGGTTAGAATACATAATGACCAGAAGGCATGGCAGCAGACGCCTGAGGCAGGAAGCTGAGAGATTACTTCTTCAACTGCAAGCACAAAGGAGAAAGGGTGACCTGGAAGAGAGCAACAATATAAACTCTCAGAGCCCACCCCCAGTGACATACTTCCTCCAGCAAGGAACCTCTCCCAGTGGCTCCGTAATATTATCAAAGAATGCCAATTGCTGAAATACCTTCCCCTCCCCGAATTCATCCCAGATCCCCAACCTCCCTACCCACCCCCATTTATATTTTTCTCTCTTTCTCTTTAAAACAAACAAACAACAAAATAAGAAAAACACTCCCCCCCCCCGACAAAAATGAAAATAAAAATAAACAAACAAAAGATCAATGAGACAAACATTGCCCAAACAAAACAAAATGAGACAGAAAGTCTACAAAAATACCACTGAGTTCGTTTTGAGCTATCTAAGTACCCCTGGGAATGAAGTGTGCCACAAAATGTGGTTAATATAACCAGTGAGACTCTGAAGGAGAAAGCTGATTTTCCCTTTGTGACCATAGCTTTTCTATGCTGGGGATTACCTGCCTATGGATGGTCTTAACTAATACTGTATTGGGCCCTCCTATGTCAATGGACACTGCTCCCCATCCCCCTCCCCCCCCACCTTACCCCTCCCCCTGCCATCCCGACTGCCAGACATGTTCACATGCAAATCTGATCTAGGCATTTCCTCAACTAGGCTTTCCTCTCAGATGTGTCAAGTTGACAATTAAAGGTAAAAAGGACACATAATGATGCACACATGTGAAGATGCCATAAAGAAATTCACTACATTGAATGCTAATTAAAAAAAAAAAAAACTAATGAGTTGCACTCTGGTTATCATTTGCTTTACATCTAGTATCCACTTATGAGTGAGTAAATACCATGTTTGTCTTTCTGAGTCTGGGTTACCTCACTCAGGATGATATTTTCTAGTTCTATCCATTTGCCTGCAAACCTCATGATGTCAGTGTTTTTCACTGCTGAGTAGTATTCCATTGTGTATATGTACCATATTTTCTTAATCCATTCTTCAGCTGAAGGGCATCTAGGTTGTTTCCAGGTTCTGGCTATTACAAATAATGCTGCTATGAACATAGTTGAGCATGTGTCCTTGTGGTATGATTGAGGATTCCTTGGGTATATGCCCAAGAGTGGTATAGCAACTCACAGCTCCAGGGAGGCTTGCTAGTAAAGAGGACCCTAGGAAAGACACAGGGATCACCCAGCAGTGAGGGAGAAAATGGATGAGATCTACATGAGCAAATGGGGGTTGAAGGAGGGTAATGGAGGGCAAGGGTCGGGGGAAACAGAGCTTAGGGGAAAGGGAGCTCCTTGCTGGATCAGAAACAGAGTGGGAGAACAAGGAAAGATATACCATGATAAATGAGGACCCCATGGGAATAGGAAGAAGCAGAGTGCTAGAGAGGTCCCCAGAAATCCACAAAGATGACTCCAATAAAGACTACCGGCAATGGGCAAGAGTGCCTGAGCTGACCTACTCTGGTGATTGGATGGCCAAGCACCCTAACTGTCGTGATAGAACCCTCTTACAGTGACTGATGGAAGCAGATGCAGAGATCCATGGCCAAGCCCCAGGTGGAGCTCCAGGAGTCCAATGGAACAGAGAAAGAGGGATTATATGAGCAAGAGATATTCGAGACCATGATTGGAAAAAGTACAATGACAACTAGCCAAACTAGTGGAAACACATGAACTGTGAACCAATAGCTGAGGAGCCCCCATGGAACTGGACTAGGCCCTCTGGATAAGTGAGACAGTCGATTAGCTTGAACTGTTTAGGGGGCCCCCAGGCAGGAGAACGGGACCTGTCCTTAGTGCATGAACCGGCTTTTCGGAACCTAGTGCCTATGCTGAGACACTTTGCTCAGCCTTGGTGCAGGGAGGAGGGGATTGGACCTGCCTTAACTGAATGTACCAGGCTGGGCTGACTCCCCAGGGGAGACCTTGCCTTGGAGGAGGTGGGAATGACCGGTGGGTTGGGGGGGGGAAGGCTGGGGGAGGGAGGACAGGAGAATCCATGGTTGATATGTAAAATGAATAGAAAATCTCTTAATAAAAAGAAAAAAAAACTTGTAAAAAAAACTAATGAAAAAGAGACAATTTTAGGACATTTATATTCATATTCTTGAAAATAACTTCTAATATCCTAAGTGAAATGTTGATTTACAGAGTTTAGTACATATTAAAAAAAATGAAAGCTGGCGGTGGTGGCACATGCCTTTAATCCCAGAACTCTGGAGGCAAAGGCAGGCGGGTCTCTGTGAGTTTGAGGCCAGCCTGGACTACAGAGTGAGTTCCAGGAAAGGTGTAAAGCTACACAGAGAAACCCTGTCTCGAAAAAAAAAAAAAGAAAAAGAAAAAGAAAGAAAGAAGAAAAGAAATAAACATCCTGAGTAAGGGTGTTTGTTTCAGGATCCTAAATTTGTTGAATTAAAGGAAATCTGTTAATATTATACTTAAGAAGAACAAGTGAGTCTATTAAGGTATGTAAAAGGCATTTAACAAAATATTTAAAGTTTATACTTGATTTAAATAGGAAGATGCAAATGCAATATTAATAGGTGAGTATTTTCTTAACCTAATAAGGAGCATGTAATAATTCCCCAATCCACTGTCATATTTACTGGAGAGAACTCTAGAAACACTTTTAGGAAACAAACTATGATGTCCATTATCACCATCAACGTATAACTTTGTTTCCAAGTACTAACCAATACAATTAGACAGGAGAAAGACATTGCTTTTACACCTATACGCATTGCGACAGCTTTAATTGGTGTCACTCAGTTGTATATAAACAAGGAAGAGAATATGAAGTTGTGTGGGAGAGGTTTTGGAAGTTGGAGGACATGAAGGAGGGGCAGGTACAATCAAAACAACTTGTATTTGTGTGTGAAATTCTGAAACAGTAAATACATTTAAAAACACAGGGCAATAATTATAGCTTCCACGATCATATATCATGAAGACAAAAATATTTACTTTTCAAAATTAAGTATAAAAAAGCAAGCAAGCTAGCTAAGCATGATCCCAGGTGAGCAAGCCAGCAAGCACCATTCCTCCATAGGTTCTACTTCAAGTTCTTGCTTGAGTTCTTGCTCTGGCTTCCCTCAGTGATGGACTGTAACCAATGGAGACTGGAGCTCTTTCTTCCCCTACCTGTTACAGTCAGAGTGTTTTGTTGGAGCGACAGGGATGAAACTAGAATCATTCTGTACTATGGTCCCTCTCTTGCTGCTTCCCTTATGCAAATAAATCGCTCCTGTTTCTTTCATGTCACATGCATCCTATGGCCCTTTCCTTCCCCCTTCCCAGATGATCTCTTCCTTTCCTCTCACAATGCCCTTTTTACATCCTGCACACAGAGGCGCTCTCTCTCTCTCTCTCTCTCTCTCTCTCTCTCTCTCTCTCTCTCTTTTATTTCTAGATTCTTCATATGAAAGAAAACATACAATAGCTGTTTTCCTGAATCTGGCTTATTCCACTTACCATAGACAGATCTCTGTTTCTGTAAACTTTTCCTGTAAATGTCATGTCTTTCCTTTTCTTTATGACTGAATAAAGTTCCATTGTTTTTAATGTCAAAAAAAAAAAAAAGGAATACCCGAGACCATTGGGACATTTCTCACTTAAGCCACTACAATATTTTACCATATGATTTTCTTAACCATTTGAGAAAACGTGTTGTCTTGCAT